>CM076569.1:185181892-185402561 GCA_034641835.2 Pinus albicaulis | reverse complement strand
GTTGATTTGGAGTATTGTCTTGTCTTTTTAGTCGTATCTTGAATTCGCTTGCTTGATCAGCTCTTTTGGCTGGCTCTTTCTATGTTTTTGGCTTTTGTTTAGCTTCACCATCACTAGTCTGTTTCTTAGATTGCTCTTTTTTATTTTTACATAGTAAACTCGACTGGCACGCTTATTAGCCTGACAGTCGCGCCAATTGGCGCATGTTGCTAGTGTATTACCCGTGCCAATCCTGTTCTGGCGCTAGATTTAGCCTGACAGTCGCGCCAATTCTGTAAGGTGCCAGGGTTTGCTTTGTTTTGGGCTTTCTGAGCTTGATCTATGATTTGGGTTTCACTTTTACGACTACCTGAGTGTTCTGGAGCCTTGTTTGACTGACTGTGACCTTCATCCTTTGGTTGTTTGCCCGTTTCTATCGATTTTACATTCCAGCCCTAGGGCATCTAGGTGCTATTGTGTGTCGAGCCTCCCTTGGGATTTTTTGGCTTTTATCTGTTCAATCAACTTTGTGATTGCTTCTCTACATTCGTTTGGTGGTTGTCTATCATTTTATTGCGATATTTGAGTGATTGGTTTCTTCTTCATTCGAATTCTTCTTTGTCTCGCTTTGGGCCTAGATTACATGGTTCATTTGAGTCTTTGGGATTTTTCTTGAAGTGGTGAGTCTGGTCTTGGTTGGGAGAAATTCTGTGTTTCTTCATTTTCAGGCATTGGTGCTTGTTGTCAGTTAGCAACCCGCACCAATTTGCCATTGGCGCTAGTTGTCAGTGAGAAAGTCGCGCTAGTTGGCACTAGTTGTCAGTGAGAAAGTTGTGCCAATTTCAGGGTGTGTGAAAATTAAGATTTTTTCCCTAAATCCGTCACCAGTGTGTCTTTCCCTTGTGGTCTTTTCTCTGTATGAGCATAGATTACATTGCTCGTTGTTTGAAATGTCTTCTCTCCATGTTTGCTTGATGTAAAAGGGAATGAATGCTTTGTTTTGATCTCATGCTTTGGAATTCCTCTTTGTGTTTTGTCAACTTTTGAGGAATTTTGTTAAAAAGTGTTTTGAAACAACGATTTCATTCCTAGTGTTTGATTACATCCTTTTTCCCTTCATCCTTCCATTAAGAAGATTTTTGTTCTTTTATTTTTCGTCTCATATTTTGCTTTTCGTTAAAATTCATTAGATCACATTGCATTGAAAAGTATTTTTTGAGATCCATCATTGAACTTAGATTACATTGTTTAATGATCGAAAACTAGAAATCACTTTGATTGCATTCTCTTTTATTAAAAGCATGCATTAAGTAGATTCTCATTTCATTGAAAAATGCATTGAGTGCATTCTTATAATTTGAAAAGGAAAAGGAAATTGTGCATAGATTACAATTGCATAGTTTTCGAAAAAAAGAGAGGATTTTGCATAGATTATATTGCATTACTCACATCGTTGAATGTTTTAGAATACTTTTGGATAGTGAAAGTCATCTAGTTTGGAAAAATTTCGTTTACAGTGTTGTTGTTTTTTGCATCATTGTTTGGAACTCGTCCCTTAACTAGATAGCATTCATCGAACTGAAAAGTTTTCTTTTCTCATATAGTTGCATATAGGAGATTTTCAGATGACATGCGGTAGGGCCTTGAAACCGAGACATAATTGAAGATCAACTATAAAATTTATTCAATCAACCTAAGGAAGCATTGAAACCTAACGAAATATTTTTATTGGTCTAGGCTAGAAACGTGTTCCGGCGTCGTTAAACCTAGTAGTTGTTGTTCGCCTCTTGGCTTTAGACAGCGCTAGTACAGATTTGTGCTCCCCGTACCACCGCGTATATAAAGGGAGACCCCATTAGGTTGCTATCCTTTATCCGTAGGAAGCCGAGTCTACCGCCTTATACCCGTGATACACCGGACATAGCATTCGGGGAGATTTCCTGCATGTACGTTAAGTCCTTGGTTTATTTCTCTTTCATTCTGAAACCAAAGTGTATATTGCAGTTCACGGTTATTTGGTACACCCTTTGCCTAGATTACCAGAGTATTCATTTTGATCTTTTCTGACTCTTTAAATTTCAAAAGATCATCAAGCGCTTGTCCTTTCACGCTTGCTTCAAAACTGAAAGAGATAGAGTCACCTTTCATCTGTTTCTCGACTCTTAAAACATGAAATGGTGAGTTTCTAAGTTTCAATGTGGTAAAATAAATCACCTACGATCACACGGCTGTTTTAGAGTTTTCTTGTTGGTCGTTTGACTGTGTGCCTTGTTTTTTAGCTCGTGTGAGGTTTTGAGTTGTTGATGGAAACTTTTCCAGAGTTCACCAACCAAGGAATCCCCTCCGATGGGAATCCTGGTTATTTTCCTCCTTTTGGAAATGTTGGTGCTCCTTATATGGCAACGTTGTCCCTTCCTGGGTTAACTGTTGGGTTGCCTGTTTGGTTGTTCTCAACCTATGTGGTCCCAAATGTCTCGGCTACTGTTCAATCAGTTCCTCGGCCTGTACAACATCATGTTGATTCCAAGGTGGACCTCTCCCCTTCTTCGCCTATTTCTACGTCCTCCTCTTCTACTTCGCATGGTAAAAGTTTGGATTTGAGTAACCAGGTGGCTAAGAAGAAGAAGAAGAAGACGAAGAAGAAGAAGTTCGATAAGAGAGAGGTTAAGGCTGTAGCTACTACTTCTGAAACTCCTCCTCTTGATAAACCTCCCAACCCTCCACGGAAAGTCAAATTCCCTTGCATGTTGTGCATGGGAGACCATCTTCTTCGAGACTGCCCTAGCATTCCAAGGTGCTCGAAGTATGGTCCAACGATCGCCCACCATTGCCTTTGGCTTCTGGGAGTCAGGTTGGGGGCCCGTCTTCAACTGGTGCTGGTAAGGCTCTTGAGAAACAGGGTAAGATTACCAATACCTGTAATTTTTTTGAAGGGCACCATGCCATTCACCTTTGTCCATATATGGATGAAGCCAAGAGAGCTTTGGAAAACTCAACCGTTTCTACACCATGCCTCCCGGCTGGTTATAAATGGCTTTCCTTGAGTCCTCCACCAGCTAATCCTACGATTGGTCAAGAGTCATCCTTGGTCGATCCTGCTCCCCCAGAAATTCAAATTCAGGAATCCTTTCCCAACCAACCATTGGTCGTGGGATCGGTTGAGCTGGCCCCATCTACGGTGCACCAAGTCTCTTCCGTGGAGAGTGGATCCCATACCCCTCAAGTTCTTCTAGTTTCTTCAGATTCTTCGGACTTGGAGAAATATTCTCCTGTCCCTATACCTTAAGAAGCTGCTCCTCCACCCCCCATGATTGAGTTCCCGGAGGATACCCTTCCCACCTTCGAGATGGAGGTCATGGAGGGTGCTCCTTCTTCTTCCGTAACACCAAAGGAAGACCATCTTGATTCAATGGTAGCCCCTCTGAGTATTTTAGTCGTTTCCTTTTATTGGAATCGATTTGCAGGATACCGCCTTCCGTCTTATGTGCCTTTCGAGATAACAGTACAGGCCTTTGGTCTGGTTGTACCCAACACCATTATAGACGAAGGTGCATCTATTAGTGTTCTATCCTCAACTACTTGGCAAGCTTTTGGTTCGCTGCCGCTTGCACCTGTTACGCAGAATCTGTTGGCATTTAACAAAAGAACTAGTCAACCGTTAGGGATCCTTCCAAGGTTACCTGTTACTTTGGGAGGTAAAACCATCCATATGGACGTGATGGTTGTTCCAGGCCCCTTGTATTTCAATCTGCTTTTGGGGCGCGATTACACCTATGCCATGGGAGCGCTTGTCTCCTCCCTTTTTCGTGTGGTATTTTTTCCACATGAAGGACAAATTGTGACCATTGATCAGCTTTCATTCTTTGGTCCTGATGTGGCAGCTGGCCCGCCATCATCCCTTCCTGGTTTTTGTCTACCCGTTGTATCTGCCCCACCGCAGGTAAACTATGTGGCTACCTACCCCATGCCTGTGCTCAGTGATGATGCTGTCGTGCATAGTGTGCTGGGGGCATTGGGTCCAGACTTTCAAAATGTTTTCCTTCCATCGGACGGGCAACTCTTGGAAGCCATGACTTATTATTCATCATGATGAGTTGTCTTCGGAGCATGGTTCTTTTCCTGTGTCAAGCTCCTTAAAAAATGAAACCAGTTCTGGTCGGAGCAGAGTTCGTCTTCTTGTGTCAAGCTCCTTAAGAAATGATACAAGCTGGTAGGAGCATAGTTCATTTTCTTATGTCAAGCTCCTTAAAAAATGAAACAAGTTCGTCGAAGCAGAGTTCGTTTTCTTGTGTCAAGCTCGTTAAAAAATGAAACAAGGTGTCATGAGGATAGTTCTTTTAATGTGTCAACCTCGTTAAAAAAATGAAACACGTTCCCGTTCAATTCGAGTCTTTGATAAGTTCTCGTAAAATCCCAATCGAGTCTTTCTTAGATCTCGTGCTTTGAACCTTCACTCCATCTGCCTTTCATATGGACTGAAGTTTGGGGGGCATGTACCTCGAATTGAGTCACCATGCTGGGGGCATGCTTACTGTTTCAAGCATAGTTTGTTTCCGTTTCAAGCTTGTGTAAAAATGAAACCGGTTTCAAGCATAGTTTATCTTTGTTTCAAGCTTGTGTAAAAATGAAACCAACTTCAAGTAGAGTTTCCTGATTTCAAGCTTGTGTAAAAATGAAACCATTCCCATTTTACCTCTCGTGATTTCCATTTTATCAGCCTGTTTTGCCAGATGAGCCTTGGTTTTCTCACTCCATCATCACTATCTGCTTGACCGATCATATGCCTTCACTTGGTTGTTTTACCCGTTCCTGAGGAACCACTGTGATGAGTGTTCTTGTTAGCCAGCCTCTTAAATTTTATTTATTCTGAGTAGTTCCACCATTACCGGAACCAGTTGCTACCCTTTATACCACTCGTTCCTCCAGGAGGAGTCACCTTTTAGCTCTTTTCTGACTCTCTAAACATGAAAAGATTGCCGAGTCGCTTGTCATTTTGATATCGTTAGAGTGGCTACGAAACGACATCTACCCAGTATACATTTACCCCTTTTTCGGGCTGGGATAGATTATTTATGAAAAAGGAATAACCTAGCCTATCACGACTAGGAGGTTTTCTCAAACATAGTTTTCTACCTTTTCAGATCTGAGGAACTATTTACGAAAAGGGACTGTTGGAGTTTACTTTTCAGCTATTTTTTCAAACTCTCTAAACATGAAAAGATGTTGAGTTCTCCCTTTGTCAGACTCGTTAAACCCTGATGACATTGGATTCAGTCGTAATGACGATATACAAGTTTCTCCTTCCTAGGGCTCGTTAAATGTACTAGGATGGATTCGTCCGAAGGAAGAACTTATATGACAAGCATATGGTATCCTCTTCAAGCTTGTGTAAAAATAAAGAGGTACTCGCCAGAAATGGTGGGGGAAATGGAACTAGTATCATCGTCGTGTCGGTAGTATGTCGCTCTTGAACATGGCACTTTTCTACATTCGTGTCGGGTTGGGGACATATCATCTCGTTTTCCACTTGCCTCCATGGGTTTGGGTAATCCATTTTTACCTCTCATCTACTCTTTTCCTCGTCATCATGACCTCTGATCTTTTGATGTCAAATACTTCCAAATCCACTGTCATGGCGCCGATATGTTCAAGTGAAGTTGACCTCTACAATGTTTCAACCTTCCTCTGATTCTCATCTAATCCTGATTCACAAAGACATTATGTTCCTCTGTCTCGTGTCAATGATGTGGGAAACACTATGGCCCACCTTAGATCAAGGTCACTTCCTGTCGACTTCAGCTCATTATCTAGGAAGCTGATCTAGAGATTTCTTTCCGGTACCTTGGAGCCTGCATGCCTCAACAGCAGGTTCTTCACGTTCGACATGAGGTTTTCGTCATTGACCTCTGATCGAGTGATTCTACGGGTGTTCGAAGCCAGCTCACTGATTCACATGCCGTAGATTGTACCTATAGTACCTTGAGGAACATTGTCAATATTAGTGGTACCTCTCACGTCTGTTAACAGCTTTCATCATTGGCTGGTAATCAGGTGATGTTCTCGCATGTTCTACTTCAGCTCACTTATTCACATGCTTGAACTTGTACTTTTTTCGGGTCGAGATGGAGCGCAAGACCCTGGATTTTTTCTGTTAGAATCCAGGCTGCAATTTTGTGGATTCTTGTGATTAGTTACATGACTCATTCACTGGATGGCTGCGACCATACCTGAGTCTATTTATCGATCCTTACTGGATGGTTGCGTCCATGCCTTGGATCTTGATTATTTTATACTCTGTTATGGATGGCTGCACCCATACCACATATATCATGTATTTGAGATATCAGTTGTACTTCTCTACACAAGTTTTCCGATGGCAGTTTTTTCAATTGGACACGTTCTCATAAAGCATTTCACCCCTCTCTCTCTTTCGGGCCTCATGCTTTAGGGGGCATCTGTTACACAGCAATTTTTCACCATCCCTGCGATCCCCCGTCCCTCACATTGGAGGGCTTATTCCATGACCTCTGAGCAGTGACATGACCTGAAACCACTTTCATGGCATCCCCCTGGACAAGGAAATTCATTCCCCTAAAGACAATTCCTTATGAAAAACCCTAAAAATAGCCTTTTTATCCTTGGCGCGACTAGTCAATGTTATACCCGCGCCAATAGGGGAAATTATCCAAAGAGGGTGCGCCAACTAGCGCACTGTCTCGGTGTTGTACCCGCGCCAGGCTTATTAAGGAGTGTTTTTTAAAAATAAATGGCGGAAGATTGACTCCAACCAACTCCTGAACTGGTCTCTTAATTGAGTTGGGACGCTTGGCTCCGGATTTCCATGTAGAGGAAGTAGTTCTCCACCTCTCATGGAAGCTTCCTTGAGGATAGGGCCAATCCCATGATTGTAGGAATCCCAACTCCCCTTCCACCATCTATATAAGCTTGCCATTTTCCTTTGCAAGCTAGTTCCCAAGAGCCTTCATAGCCTAGAGAATGTTACAAGAGCCTTGATAGTCCTCATAGAGCCAAATCAGTAGCAAGGAGATTATTTTCAAGACAACCGGAGAGAGAGGCTTTTCCCATTCCCGACGAGCTTTACCAAGACGTATTACTCTGTCGACCAGCCAAAGGAAGATTCAGCGTCAGAGCTAGGTTGATAATGATAAGCGACTATTGGTTATGGTTCCACTCGTATTGTTCATTATGATCATGAGTTGTGTCCTCTCTGACTGATACATAATTGCATATATTGGGTTTTACGCTTGTGTGTTCATCGTGTTTCTTGTATGTGCAGTTTTTTGATCGCGACAAGCGGGAGAATTGTGATCTGTCAGAGCAAGGAAATGGGATCACTATCTTCTTTACAAAAAATAGTGTTGGACTTAAGGTAGGCCTTCTGTACAATTTGGTCTATTGCAATTAGGAACTTTCACCTTAGCGTGATAAAATTGTTGCTAGACCCGATCTGGGCTAGTAGGGAGCACCTCTGTCCGCAGAGGGGATTTACCTCTCTAACACTAGAAAAATGATGACTCAGCTGTAGGAGACTCATAGAAACCTTAGGGCTACATAACGGAACTCAGAAAACCCCAAAACAACCCTAGATTGGTTTTTTGTCAGTTATTGGTGGTGGACCATAAACATACATTCTTAAAACAACAAACAATGTCCACCTGGAGACTCCATAAACCTCCAGTTGGCCTTCTAACTTTACTAGTGTTCTTAGATTCCCTTAGGATTGTGTCAAATCAACCCTGAGAAGTTTAGAAGCCTAGTCACACACTATGTGAGTTTAGAAAACACTAAGAGAGTTCATCCTTCTTAAAACAGTCCTAAAAAATTCAGCCTCTCTACATTTTGAGTTTGAAGTCTGGCTTCACAAAGGATCAGTATCAGATCTCATCCGAATGCAAACACTCCTACCATAGTTGATTACCCAAAAAATATTTTGTGGAAAACTTCTAAAACTTGAAACTTAACTACTGTTAGGACCATTCATAGATCAAGCTCTATCCCTGATCATCTTACAGCCTTGCACAACCCCCAGTTTGAATTGCACCATACAAGAAATCTTTTCAAAACCAAGTCACAAAGTGGGATTGACCAGATTGACCTTGAGCCCTTAGATTTGCAACAGAGTTCAAGTAGAGAAGCCTCTCCTTCCACTCCTCCTGACTTTTAGCTTCTCCATCACTTTAGCTCTTTTCATACCAAGTCTGCTCAAAACTAGTTTGTTGGTCCAAGTACCTCTACCACCCCCATCCACACATCCACTGTCCAAACCACTCCACTTCATCCCCCACCCCCTCTCACAAACCCTCCCCTTGTAAATCATCCTTGGATCCCATTCACTCCCATCATCGCAGCATGGTATGCCCCCCTGGTGCTACCACAACCTTTGTTACCTTTACCACATGATTACCAGTCCAAAATCCCTCACTTTACTGGAGCTAAATCCATCACTTCCCAAAAACATATAGATAAGATAAATGATGCCTTTGATTACATGGAAATAGAAGTGGAAACCATTAAAATGAGGATTTTTTCACAAATCTTAGGAGGAGAAGCCAAAAAATGGTTCAAAATCTTGACTCCTAACACCATACATGATCTCCATTCCCTTTATCAGACATTTATAAACAAATGGGAAATCAAGAAAAACCCTCTCCAAATCCTCTCAAAATACAACAACCTTAAGAAAAACATCAGGGAAAGTGTCCAAGACTATTGTACCAGGTTCAATAGTGTTTACAATGCCCTCCCACCAGACATGAAACCCCCACAAGGCTTAGCTTTAACAAAATTTCCAGAAGGTTTAGATCCAGACATGATCTATCAACTAAGAGAAAGAGAGTCTCTAAATTTAGAAGACATGCAAAAGGGAGCTATAAGTGTAGAGGCCAACCTGATTGAAAGAGGCCTAGGATGAGATTAGAAAAGAGAGTAACCTACAAAGATGAAACAATGGCCTCAACCTCCTCATCTGATGCCAGGATTGATAATTTAGTGAGGGTAATGGAAATAATTATGGAAAGAATAAGTTTGAGTGAAAGAGCACCTCCTAGGGAAAACCAAGAAAATCCCCAAAATAGAAATAGGAATCCAAACTTCACAAGAGATCCTCCCCAAAACAGACCAAGAGACAATGACCAACAAACTAGGCCCCCTTTCCAAGACAATTATGTAGATGAAGAGGGAAGAGAGTCTGAAGAACCTGTAGAGAACCATGTAAACTTGATACGCTCTGACAATGAGGATGATGCATATAAAAATGCATGGTTCATTTTTAAACCAAATAATTCTCCAAATTTGGAAAACTTTAATGCGGAAGCTACCTTTTACAATTGATAGTTAAAACCATATGATAAAACCCATTTCATGAAATGGGAAATAATATCTATAACTTTGGAATAAAACTAAAAATATAAATCTTCATATGCGACTTCAAACTTATGTTAAAACCCCAAAAGAAATATTCGAGCCATAGCATACCAACTCACCATATATTTGAACCCACGCAAACATTTCATTTATTCAAAATTTCTACTTACATTAAACCCAAAATATGATTTCCCACAGCTTAATAAACTTGCCTTTCTTACTGCCAATAAACATTAACATGTATTCGGCCCCAACATATTTAATACTTTGGTTAAAACCCAAATATCAACCATGAATACTGGTTCGGGTCCCACAACTTACCAACTTGCTTATTCATTTCTGCAATTCAATATTCATCGTCCATTTTAATGCTTTAGATCTGACGGACAACGTTTGATATCACGCTCCAATTCAACGCTTCCTTTTAACATCGTCGGGTCCACACCGTGATTAACTCTTGTGCAACTTTCCACGCGTCCAATCGAACCCCGTGAGTTATCACTCAAAACCCACGTGAAATCGGTCGTTTTACTATTGTGACGTGTCGCGTTCTTACTTGATTGCGTTCAAATTGAATAAAACCATTTACCATTCTCAACCAACGCGAAAACCATCTGTGGTTTTCGAAAAAATTCTTTCACTGTTCATTTCTCATGGTTCCAAAACACATATTTTTTCCACGTTTCCTCCACGCCTTCGATCTCTGCTTTCATTAACTCAGGTTTCTAAACACGACCAGGGTTCCAACCTGAAAGGAATTCCACTCCTTTGGCCGATCCAACATCTCCATCATTCAATACAAATATTTATGCAATTTCCACAATGCATCATTCCGGAATTGAGAGACCCACTCAGGTTATGAAAGAAATCGACCCTTTTTCAATTTCGACAGGGTTTATTACATATTTTCCAACTCATTATTTCGAACAGATCAGGGTTCCACCTAATCTTCAAACCCTTTGGCATTCAGCCCATACATGGCTTAACCTCTGTTATCCATTTTCTGTGACCTATCTTGTATACAGACATTTACATGTACAAAATCCCTGTCTTCCCCTTGCACGATAGATCTCATTTATTTATTACTAATTCAACCACACACACTCATACAAACAACAACCCTGTAACCCAAGTTCTTCTGCAAACTATATAAACTTAGTAATGAAACATGAACTCAGAAAATTGAGTTCTCTATATTAACACACAAAACTTACATCGGAAATTATTCCTCTCTGACCTGATATTCAATCAATGGCCTTCTTCCTCTACAGCCTGTAGGCTTCAAAACCTATCTCTTTCAAACCCCTAAATCACTCTCTATCTATTTTATCTCATTTTTTATGCCTTTGAGGCTTACATTTTATACAAAAGGTCTTGAATGTATTTTTAGTTTCGATTCCTCCATCTCCTCAACAAAATCCTAAAATCACTATTTAATCCCTGAGGATCCTCTTTTATCCACAAGATAATGAAACAAGTTCTAATTTAGGATTTATAATTAATTCCTAAACATCTCAATCCCTATGCACTCTCAAATAGCCTAATTCTCTCATGTTCTCCAACATTTGAGAACATTTACAAAATTCCTCACAATAATTAATTAATTCTCATTAAAATCACTCAAATCATTACATAAGAAACCAATTCTCTGGAAAACACAAAACCCCTAAGTCTAATAAAATACAAGGAATTTTCTTGAGGCTAATGCCCCTGCATCAGACTCCCAAGGTCAAAAATAATCATGATCTCCTAATCATGTGCTTTTAATCTTTGCCTGCTGGATCCCATACTATGTTTTTCTGTTGTCTGTAAGCTGCATTATTCTTCTGTTGTACTTCTCCAGGTTTCCATACTTTATTTTGCATCTTACCACTAGCTATGCTTTCACAGTTTGTTCTTGTCTTTTCTTTGCTGTAATTTCTTTGCTTTCTTGCTTCTGTCTTCCTCTAAGACACCTTCATCATCAACCTCCTTATGCTTTCAATCTCTATGTCCAGTTTATCTTCTGTCTGGAAATTACTCTATCTTCTGATGCTACTTTCAATTTTTGTTGCTGCATATGTTGTTGCTGGTATTTTTGCTTTTGTTGCCTTTGTTGCTCTTGCTGCTGCTGTTGCTGTAAATGTTGCCTCTCATGTTGCTAACATTTTTGTTACTACCTCCCAAACATCCTGAATATCTCTTAAGATATCTCCCTCTGTAACATTCTTCTTCTGCTTATCACCTGCAAATTTATTTTCAAAAAATAAATTATCATTTGATTCTCTAACTGCAGTAACATACTCATTCAGCCTTCTTTGTATACTAGTAAGCATAATTAAATTTGACAAACTAGTATTTTCTCCTATTTCTTTCACAACTTCAGGCATTTTCACTCCAGTGTCTGCAATTGCTTTCTCTTGTTCAAATGTTTCCAGCAAACGTTTCAACCATTCCTTTTGAACTTGTTTCATCTCAAACATTTCATCAATATGCTGCAATTTAGTTTCAGCATAACCTTCTTCTTCTTCTTTGAAAATATTCAGTAATTGTCCATCACCTCCTTGATTGATTCTGGAAATCAATTCAACTTCTTCAAACTCTGTATCTTCGTCCTTTATCAGAATAGAATTCTTATTCTCCATCATTGTGGCAATTATAAGAGTCTGTCCTACAGTCTTCTCTTGACTAATCAAAGAAGCCAATTCCTCCCTATCATCAACAGTAACAAGTTCCTTCATATGAGACATGACTGTCTCACCTTGCTTGGAATTTATGAGTTCTTTCTTCTCTAACAGTTCATCTTCATTCAAGACAACTCCAAAAGATGGATTGTCTTCTGCAACACCTGTAAACACAGCCAAATTTTCAATTTCAAAATCACAAGACCCAATGGTCTCATTTGATGATCCAGTCACCAAATATTCTTTTTGCAGTTTTAAGTCTCTTTCAAGACTCAGAAAATCTTCACTGTCTTTTCTCTCAGCTTCCAGGGTTATCTCCATTGTGCCAATCACCATGATAGAATGATGATTCTACACTATGTTTTCATCTAACATAGTTTCCCTTTCATTAAATTCTCCAACATTTTCCATTTGTTGTCCTTCTTTGCCTGCATAATTAACACATGAATTATCAGTATTAAAAATACAAAGTTTCAATTTCTCTTCCTCCTCTGGAAACATATCAGTATGTTGTTTTGAGTTTTCTCCCAAATCCTTTGTCAGCACATCAGTATGCTGATTTAAATTCTCCATGATACTGTCAACTAGTATCTCCTTCTTATCATCTATTTCATGAATATCATTCATGGAAATTTTCCTGCCTTGCTTCTTCAGCAATTTATCCTATGTATAGATCCTTTGCTTTTCCAATTCTCTTCTCTGAAGATCTAATTTTCTATATAATTCAATAATTTCAATTGGAGTAGAATTTGGAAACTTCACACAGCTTTCCATACCTTCACTTATTGTTGACCAATCATTAGATGGTCCTTCTTCCTCTGTTTCAATGCTCTGCTAAATATTCTCATGAGACTCCTTTGTCTCCTTTTGTTTCTGAGATCTTACTATCTGAGCATCCTTCTGAACAGAATTCAGATTCAAATTTTCCTCCTTAACAAACTCTAAAGCTTGTTCATCGTCTTGTGATGTACCTGCAATCATACACAACTCATTAGTTTTAAAAACACAAGACTTTTGAGTCTCGTTTTCTTCTTCAAGTATTTCTCCTTGAACAAATTTACATGTGGAATCCTCAAATTCCATCTTTGACTCAAACAATATGAGTTCTTCCATAAGGAAATCTCCTTCTACCTCCACTTCATTTGTAATGGTTGCAAAATTACTCTCTTTTCCATCAGTGGAAAGATCCATCCTCCTCTCTAGTTTTCCTCTTCTTGTAGCCATTCCTTTAATTCCTGCAGTTGTACTTTCATCACTACAATTTCTCTTTCTCTATCCTTCATCTTATCTCTGTGGAATTCTTTAGAACCTCTTCTTTGATCCTCCATGATCATCTTCTTCATGAGATTCTCACTCACTATGAGTTGCACTAAGCCTCTGCAACAGCAAGCTCTCCTTGCTGCCACTTACCTCACCAATCCCCTCTCTGGACTTGGTCTTTTGGCAAGTACTGGTTCTTTATCCCTAGAACCTCTTGAGCACTCTCTTCTGCTCTCTCTAGGATTATATCCTCAAATCACCTTCTCTTGAGAACACTTCAATTGTTCTCCCTATCCAACCTTTAGCTAGAATATCAAATTCATTGCCATCATCCTAAAAAACTTTGTCTTCATCTTGTCTGCAACCAAAATTCTGCAATCACAATTTTTAAACCAAATTAAAATTATCTCACCTGCAAGATCTCTGCATGATCTTGTTCTCTTCATTAACTTATACTTTGATCGCACTGTCTTCATTCATTTCTGCAAATGTATGTTCACTTCAATTCTGTGTATCTGTTGCTTATCAGATTTAGAATCTGATCTCCTCTTTCTTCCCATCACACATGCATTTTAAAAAAAAATATCTAATTTTCACAAGATTTTTTCCAGCTTCGATACCACTTGATGCAACCCAAGGGCTGCAAAACCCACATTCTCCACCATAGATGCATATAAAAATGCATGGTTCATTTTTAAACCAAATAATTCTCCAAATTTGGCAAACTTTAATACGGAAGCTACCTTTTACAATTGATGGTTAAAACCATATGATAAAACCCATTTCATGAAATGGGAACTAATATCTACAACTTTGGAATAAAACCCAAAATATAAATCTTCATATGCGACTTCAAAATTTGGTTAAAACCCCAAAGCAAATCTTCGGGCCACAACATACCAATTCACCATATATTTGAACCCACGCGAACATTTCATTTATTCAAAAGTTCGACTTGAATTAAACCCAAAATATGATGGCCCACAACTTAATAAACTCGCCTTTCTTACTTTCAATAAAAATTAACATATATTCGGCCACATCATATTTCATACTTTGGTTAAAACCCAAATATCAACCATGAATATTGGTTCGAGTCCCACAACTTACCAACTTGCTTATTCATTTCCGCAATTCAATCTTCATCGTCCATTTTAATGCTTTAGATCTAACGGACACCAGTTGATGTCGCGCTCCAATTCAATGCATCCTTTTAACATCGTTGGTTCCACATCATGATTAACTCTTGCGCAAATTTCCATGCGTCCACTGTTGGATCTCCGGCGCCAACAATCGAACGACTATCGCGTTCAATCAACCCCCGCGAGTTATCACTCAAAACTCACATGAAATCAACGATTTTACTGTTGTGACGTGTCATGTTCTTACTCGATCGCGTTCAAATTGAATAAAATCATTTACCATTCTCAACCAACGCGAAAACCATCTGTGGTTTTCAAAAAACCGCTTTCACTGTTCATTTCTCATGTTTCCAAAACACATAGTTTTTCCACGTTTCCTCGACGCCTTCAATCTCTGCTTTCATTAACTCGGGTTTCTAAAGACGACTAGGTTTCCAACCTGAAAGGAATTCCACTCCTTTGGCCGATCCAACATCTCCATCATTCAATACAAATATTTATGCAGGTTCCACAATGCATCATTCCGAAATTAAGAAATCCACTCAGGTTATGAAGGAAATCGACCCTTTTTCAATTTCGACAGGGTTTATTACATATTTTCCAACTCATGATTTCGAACAGATTAGGGTTCCACCCAATCTTCAAACCCTCTGTAATTCAGCCCATACATGGCTTAACCTCTGTTATCCATTGTCTATGACCTATCTCGTATACAGACATTTACATGTACAAAATCCCTGTCTTCCCTTTGCATGATAGATCTCATTTATCTATTACTAATTCAACCACACACACTCATACAAACACCAACCCTGTAACCCAAGTTCTTCTGCAAACTATATAAACTTAGTAATGAAACATGAACTCAAAAAATTGAGTTCTATGTATTAACACACAAAACTTACATAGGAAATTCTTCCTCTCTAGCTTGATATTCAATCGTTAGCCTTCTTCCTCTACAGCCCGTAGGCTTCAAACCCTATCTCTTTCAAACCCCTGAATCAGTCTCTATCTATTTTCTCTCTTTTTTTATGCCTTTGAGGCTTACATTTTATACAAAAGGTCCTAAAACTATTTTTGGTTTCAGTTCCTCCATCTCCTCAACAAAATCCTAAAATCACTACTTAATCCCTAAGGATCCTCTTTTATCCATAATATAATGAAACAAATTATAATTTAGGATTTATAATTAATTCCTAAATCTCTCAATCCCTATACACTCTCAACAGCCTAATTCTCTCATGTTCTCCAACATTCGGGAACATTTACAAAATTCCTCACAATAATTAATTAATTCTCATTAAAATCACTCAAATCATTACATAAGAAACCAATTCTTTGGAAAACACAAAACCCCTAAGTCTAATAGAATACAAGGAATTTTCTTGAGCCTAATGCCCCTACATCACAGCTTAATCTTGACAGTTAGTTAGTCTAGGTAGAGAATAAAAAGAGTTCACTAGCATAATCTAAACTCTTGGAAGTAATAAGGGTAGAAGTAGATAGTTTGTTTTTGCTTTCAAAAGAAGAAAATGTCAAGGGTTTTCCAGTCCAAGTGCACCCAAGGAAGAAAAAATGCTAGGCAAAGTAGGGTGGGTAGGTAGAGATGATGTTGAGTTAATCATGTTTTTCAGATTCTTGAGATCATAACTTCAAAATAAGCATCAACAAAGGAAAGAATGAAAATCTGCCCAATGGATGAGGCATTGGTCTTCATAAACTCAGAGATTGAATATATGAAGTTATAAACAACTCCTAAAAAGGAGCTGCCCTCCCCAAGTGGAGCCTTTGTTAGTCATCAGTAATTTTTGGCTATTTTGTAGATGACTAAATGCTTGTCCTAGATTTCTAAAAACAAAATTCATGAATATTGTGAGTTTTAGAAATCTCGCTGCTTTCATTATCCTTAAGATAAATTTTTCACTATCTCACTACTATGATTTTCCCTGGTTAGCCTATCACTCCTAGAAGGTCCCTCATGGACTCATGCCACTCATATTTGTCCCATTTTCACACTCATAACCTCAATACTCTATTTTGCCTATACCCTTCCACTTTCCATCTAATTTTTCCAAACAACTTACCTTCTCTCATGTTCATCAAATGCCTCAAGCATTGATGGTCTTAAAATCTACCTCTGTAGGCTCTTTGAATAAATCAAGTACATTTGGTTTTTTATCCTTAATACATCTATATGTCAAAAAACTATGTTTTTCATACTTAGAAATCATAAGCCAATGCTTTCAGTCAAAGAGCCTCTCACTAAGTCACTAGGGTTTCATAGGTTGTAGGATTAATCTTGGTGTTCTTAAATCATTGTTTTTCATGACTAAAATCTGAAATCAAATATGAAATAAGGGAATCACCTGTTTGCCCAAATCAGATCAACATAGGTCTCCAAGAAAGGTCACCTTATCATGTTCAAGTTCAGCAAAGGTTAATTGTTCATTTTGACATTTATGCAGGAGTGTCAAGGTGGCTATCAGCAAAAAACTAGGTAAGGTAAGAGGCCAACTCCTCAGTAAAGGATATCCACAGCAAAAAAGTATCAGAAGCCTATGTTCAGGGAAAATAGGGGTTTCTAGGATTGATTCGACCAACATTTTTCCAAGCAACGAGTGAAGGCAACAAAACATAAGGGCAAAGGCACATCAGCACAACCAAGCATGATTTGAAGATTTTTAGAAGTTATAAAAGAAGAAAGGAAAAAGGTGAGGTGAACTGAATAGAAATGAATGAACTTGAAAAGGGTTATAGAGAGCTTAGAAGACAACCCTAACTATTTTTCTCTAAAAACCCTAAAACCTAAGGTTTTCAGAAGATAGGCAAAGAGGGTTAAATGAAGACTATGAGCCTCCATGATGACAGCAGGCAGAAAGTCTTAAAAGGCCCTTAAAGGTGACCTCCATGGTTTTCCATGGTAACAATACTTCACTACCTCAAAAGGAAAAAATGCAAAGAGTATCAGTATGAGGGAGATCAAGCCTTCAAGAATAGTCAAATTGCCCTCAAATATCAAAGGAATCAAAGCATAAGTTTGAGTTACAAGGTGAAAAACCAACATGATCATGAGGTTGTTGTTGTGTAAATAAGGTTTTCAAACTCCAAGAATGACAAAGGGGACAAAAAACAATTATGTCATGGCACCTGCAACAAATCAGAAGTGGCCAAAAGGAGGCATAGTAGACATGATTTATATTCTTTGCCAAAATAGGTATATCACTGTCAAAATCAGTAAGAAGATAATAAAACATGGTTTTAGGTCACTTACACTCAGAAATGCCAAAAAGGATGAAAACACGTTTTTCAGTTTCTCAGTGAAAACAGAAAGAGGTTTGATAGTGCTAAGGCCCTCAAGGTCAAAAGAACCATTTCCTTTCTCTAGAAAGCTTACATCAAGACAAAAGGGGTTTCTTAAAGGTTCCTCAATTCACCTACACAGAAAATAAAAAGGTCAGTGAAATGATAAAGAGATTTAAAAACATTACAAAGTAGCTTTTTGTAAAAAATCAATTTGTGTGCCCAAGACTATAAAAGTCAATTTTCTTAATCATTTTACTCATTGTGCATTTGAGGAGAGAAAAAACCCCTTCAAAGGAGAAATTTCTGAGTTTTTGATAGTTTCTGGGAAATTTCACTGGTGCTACGCTCAGAGGTTGGCGTTGTGCTCACAGGACATGGCGCTGTGCGAATAGGGGTGCCCACAGAGCATTTTTTGCATTGCGCTGCATGTATAGTTGCATGCATTGCGCATATAGCTGGCGCTGCACCCAAGTAGACCGACACACTCAGGAAGCTCAGTGCTATGCTCAGAGGCCGACCCGACAGGCCTGGTGCTACTCACACAGGACCTGACTCACCTGGCGCTGCACTCAGAGGCCGACCCTATAGGTCTTTTCCTGCCCAACACTGCGCCCAGGGTCTGGCAGGCCTGCACGAGAAGTGTAGTGCTACACACAGAGGACCCGAGTGGCCCAGGTTCCTGCCTGGTGCTACGCTCATTCCAAGAACCCTCCCAATTGCAGAAAGGTGCGAAAAATTCAAGGAAAACACCCTCAAATTTGCCTTCAAGACCCTACAAAGGAGTAAAAACTGGTAGGTGGTCTTTTTCCCTCCTCCTTAAGTGTTTTGGTGGTTTAGTGGCTAAAATAATGATTAAATATTAGGCTTTGCAAACCCTAGGTCTTCATGAAAAATAAACCTCTGTTTCAAACCTCCAAGAAAGTAATTATCTTTTAAAAGGGAGGTGTCAGCTAGGGTAGCTACACTTCAGTTCACGACAATGTAATATTCCTTTTTCAGGATTTCTCATAAAACATGCATCAAAAACACATTTCCAGCAACATATGCAATAAAACAGTGAAATGGACTCTTGGATCGCATATATTAGTCAATATACATTCTAAATCCAATAATAGAGCTGAAACAAATCAAACTAGGTGGGCTAAACAGACCTCCCACACTAGTGTAGCTAAAAATGGTGAAAAACTCCAAGACTGCAAAATGCCAGAGCAGCTGCTCAAGGGAATTCGTAGTCGAAGAGAGGTTTTACACATAAAATGATTGGATAATCATATATCTACTCATATATTGATAAATAATTCTGAATTACAAAGATCTAATATCCTATACAAAATACAAAAGAAATCGACAAGGGTTTCTTGTCAAACACTCTATATATAAAATGTGAAATTTAGGAAATGACTGAATAATAACTGCAACATTGAAGTACATGATTGTATAAGGCTGAAATATGTCTGATATTATGTATATACCTCAAGGGCTTCCTCCCATGAAAGGTTGAACCTCTCAATCACAAGGAAACTCAGCAATGGAGCCACCAAACCATGCAATGAGCACTGCCTCTAAAATAACGCACTCCGTAGCAGAAACAGCACTGGGAGGGTATGAGAAATGTGTGGTCTGATAAAAAAGATATGAAATAAAATCTAGAGCTATCCAAACAGATCTCTCAAGTGAAGGAAACCTTCCTCCAATGAGAAACTAGCTCAGAAGCTAAGATTCCAATCCCTTCCACTGCTGCACCCAACAACACTGCAAAATCTTCGGCAAAGCTGTGATGATGTAGATGGCTGAAGCTTGGCCTGAAAACCTGATGTTTAATGATGAATAATAATTCTCCCAATGAGCTCCTCAAAGGAAATAGGTGGGATTCCCGCCCAGGAACACCCAGTGCTAAACATCACTGCAGCTTTGCGAAGCAGCAAAGAAGCAAAAATCCTTGGCAGCCAGGAATAATAATCTACAACATGATGAATAATTCTGCCATCCTCTTCCTTATATAATATGTGAGTTTACTTTCCCTTGGCCCCACTCACTTAGGTTACTTCCAACCCAAGTTACATTTCCCTCCAAAATTGCGTTATCCATCCCAGGATTCCTCCTCCACTAAAACTGCGATGTTGACTTGGTTAAAGAAGTTTCATTTTATCTTTGTTCACGCATGGAGTTGTCTTATTAAGCTATAAATAATGTCTCCTTCCACACTTGGAGTGTTTTTATCCTCCTTAGGAGACTTATGGGCTTTTCTACCCATTTATTTACCGGCTACAACTGCTACTAACTCTAATGTTCCATTTAGCTTGGAAGCTAAAATTTTGGGAACATTACAGTCCTCCCCTCCAAAATATTTGCTTGTCCTCAAGAAAATGCATAGTGAGAGAAAAATATCTCCCCACCTCCTCATGTGGCCTCCCATCAATAGCTTCCATCACTGCATCAAGAGAATCTGAAAATAAACTGTCATCCAATGCTTCTTCCCAAGTGTGAAAAACCAAAGTGTCTAAATCAATCAAAGGTGGAAAGTGTGAATGGAAACATGCTAGCTATCTCATGGCCTCCACAAAGTAGGAGTGATGATCAACATGGTGAATGAGTGCATCCCTCACCCATGCAATCATCCAAACGAGGTGAGTCACCCTCCAACATGGTAACTCATAAAAATTCTCTTCCACCTTGTGCTCCTGGAATGTAGGTGGGCTGAATAAGTGAACATGATAGGCGAGAGGGCCTATCCCATGCTATCCTCCTCTCCACTCATGATAAGTGTAGAGTGCATGCTAACCTTGGGCTGAAACATGATTTCCCTCCAATGACAAGAAGAATATTGAACCTCCAAAGACTCTTCCTCCAAAATCATGAGTCATGCCAACCCAAACCATTCCATTCAAGATGAATGGCACATCATCACCACATGGAATACAAATCAGAAAATAGCTAAAGGTTATGTGCAAGTTTATATGATACATATGGTCTCTCTGGTGGGTACAATGCAGTTCTCCCAATTGCTGCTTGAGAATTTCATACGAAAATTGTTCCTACAACAAGTTACAAGCTGAATATGTATGTTCTCCCAACATGGGAAAGTAAGAATCAATGTCTATCAGTTGTACATAGATAGAATAACAATACACTTGCCCAAATTCATGTATATATGGGCTACTATCATAATAAACAATGGCCCTAAAGTGACCATGAAACCCAAAAATACTCTTACTCTTTTGAGGAGCAATGCATTGTGCAAACATGGTGAGAAAGTAAAAATACTCAATAGAGTAATCAAAAAGTACAGAAATGCATTCTCTACCATACATAGTGAGTAGGTTAAAATTGAGGTCCATGTATAAGCTCCCCCATGAGGATTTCCTCACAAAAATCTGCAAGAAAGGATACACATGCTCTTTGGAACACTCCATTAATAAGAACACACTCCCATGTGACAGCGCTATAGGCCTTGAGAATAAGGCTCCATGACTTCTCCCTTTGACATTCCACATGCCAAAGCCATCCACCATCATGCTACTATGTGAGAAGATCTCCTTCCTACATGGAAGTCTCTCATGATCCTTCAAGTCTGAAGGGTAGCCTCCTTGCACCATGAATGTGTCTTTCTTCTCTTCATAAATATCATGAAAAGTATGGAAAGAATTTTTACCATACTCTCCCAAGTGTAACCATAGCAATAATAACCTTTTTTGATGCCTCATCTCTCCCCCATACAAGCTTCCCTTGAACAAAGACACAGCAGCAATAAATGGAAGCAAGATACAATAAAAACAAGTTGTCAATTGACAACCGGAGAGTGAATCTTGGTCCCTCTCATGGAATCAGCGCAGTGCACCCTTGGCCTGCATCAAGATAAGAATAAACAAGTGCTTTTCTAGCCATTTTTTTGCTACCATAGTCATCTCATAAGATGAAATCATGAAGTTACAATATGGTGTCAATGGTGCACACCAAGAATCATGTGGCTTCTCCCACAACTCATAAAAAGGATAGCCAAAGTCAATGCTACAAGTAGCTGCAAGTACATCATTACACAATATACAAGAAGAAGCAACTCTTCTTGATACATCATGTTGCTCAAATAAGGAAAAGAAGTACAATACAAAATGTGAAATTATACCTCCTCCGTCGTGTACTTGAAGTCTTGAGTTGAAATGGCTCAACTGGAAATTCTCCCTCACCCCCAATGAGTAGGAAGGTGGCTCTAACATCCTCTCTATCACCATTTGGGCTATGCATCTTTCCATATGCTGATATATGTCCTACTGGATGCCCTCCCAAGTGAACTCCTCCATCAAATGGAAATGTATCAAAGTGCATAGAAGAGAAGTCATCATGTGTTGCATGTAGCAGCTTCTCCTACCTTAGGAATAGATGACCACATCATCCACCATGTATCTTTCATCTCCATCTGGGTCATCAAGAATCATGCATGCACCAAGTTCCTTGGAGTACTCTACAAAGAGATGAGATCTCCAATAAGGATCAATCCTCCTCAGTGCCAGCACTAGTGATTTGGCATGTGAAGCTCCACTCATGCTGCTGCCTGCTACTTTGACATCCCCCGTGCAAAATTTATCCTCCAAACTCTTCACCTCTCCAAAATCCAAGAGTGGTGAACCCAAAGACAAGATATCTCTCATCAACTGAAGATCAGGTGGCCTCCCAGGTGGAATGCCTCCATGAAGTGAGACATCAATGTCAAGAGTAGACTGCATAGGTGATTGGGAAATCTTTCCCCTACTTCTACAATGCAAATCAATCTGCCTCTTTCTTGCATTGGCTCTCTGAAATAGAGAAGGGTGTATGCCTCTCATCAACTGATGTTGCTCTTCCTCCTTTCCTCCCTCTTCCAACTGCAATGCTGCACAATCATGATGCTCACTAATTGTGCCTGGACCTCTATGTATGAAATCTTGGGGAACTCCTTGCAAAGATACAAGAATCCCTCTCATTGGAGCATGTGCTCCTCCCTCCTCTGCATGAGGCACTAGATGTGCTCTAGATGTGACAGCGTTGTTGCCCTCATCTCTCTCAATGTGTGTGGGCAACATCTCAACAGTTGGATCCTCTTGTGAAAAAAAGATCCCTATTCCCTCTTGTCCAACAATATGAACTAGAGGTTTTGCTTCTGGCAATGTGTAATGCAAGAAATCAACTCCTCCCATGGTTTTCTCGAGCTTTCCTTGCTCATGTGTCTTAGGAAGTTTTTCACCAAACATCTACATCAATGTTTTTATGAATATTTCATAAGAGAAAGTATTGGCATTCTTTAAGGAATAAGATTCAAAAATCCACCATGCTTGAGCCTTACCTCTGAAATGTAGTGATGCAACTTTGACAGCTTCATCTCCAGAAATATGGTGCAGCTGCAAATAGGAGTCTAGCTCCTTCACCCAATCTCTAGCTGAACATGTAGGTGATCCGGCAAAAGTAGATAGAAGAAATCTATCGGCATCTTGCTTCTTCCTCTTCTCCATCTGGATCTTGTAAAAATCCTGGAAATTAGTATGATCTCCAAACCTCTTATTTTGAGATTCATACTCCCGCAACAAATCACTAAGAGTCATTATCTTAGGCATTCTTCCTCCTCCCATCCATCTCAGGATAGCTCTGGGAATTTGACTACGTTGTGCATCATGGAGTGTAGTTGCATGCTCACAGTCACCATGTAAAAATCTAGATTCAGCTCTAGAATCAACCTCCTTTGGATATTTCATCTCCAATCTCATTTTCTTTAGCTCTCCTTGAAATCTCTTCATAGATTTTGGAAGAAGCTTTGTAAGCTTGTCTTCCTTTATTCCTACAAAAACTGAAGATTTTTGGCTTCTGTCCATCTCTCCTTCTTCTGATAGTTGGATCTCATAGGCTAGGCTAGAGATCATGCTCTGATACCACTGTAATATTCCTTTTTCAGGATTTCTCATAAAACATGCATCAAAAACGCATTTCCAGCAACATATGCAATAAAAAAGTGAAATGGACTCTTGGATCCCATATGTTAGTCAATTTAAATTCTAAATCCAAGAATAGAGCTGAAAAAAATCAAGCTAGGTGGGCTAAACAGACCTCCCACACTAGTGTAGCTAAAAATGGTGAAAAATCCCAAGACTACAAAATGTCGGAGCAGCTACTCAAGGAACTGTGCAGTCTAAGAGAGGTTTACACATAAAATGATAGGAGAATCATTGATATACTCATATATTGATAAATAATGTTGAAGTACAAAGATTTAATCTCCTATACAAAATACAAAAGAAACCGACAAGGGTTTCGTGTCAAACACTCTATATATATAAAATGTGATATTCAGGAAATGACTGAATAATAACTGCAACATTGAAGTAAATGAGTGTAGAAGGTTGAAATATGTCTGATCTGATGTAGATCCCTCAAGGGCTTCCTCCCATGAAATTTTGAGCCTCTCAATCATAAGGAAACTCAACAATGGAGCCA
Source organism: Pinus albicaulis (assembly GCA_034641835.2). NCBI lineage: Eukaryota > Viridiplantae > Streptophyta > Pinopsida > Pinales > Pinaceae > Pinus > Pinus albicaulis. The sequence continues at coordinate 185,378,371 of CM076569.1, read as the reverse complement.
CCAAACCATGCAATGAGCACTGCCTTTAAAATAACGCACTCCCTAGCAGAAACAACGCTGGGAGGGTATGAGAAATGTGTGGTCTGATACCACAGATATTAAATAACATCTGGAGCTCTCCAAACATATCTCTCAAGTGAATGAAACCTTCCTCCAATGAGAAACTAGCTCAGAAGCTGGGATTCAAATCCCTTCCACTGCTGCACCCAGCAACACTGCACAATCTCCGGAAAATTTGTGCTGATGTAGATGGATGAATATTGGCCTGAAAACCTGATGTGGAATGATGAATACAAAATCCCCCAATGAGATCCTCAAAGGAAAGAGGTGGGATTCCCGCCCGGGAACACCCAGTGCTAAACAACACTACAGTTTTGCTAAGGAGCAAGGCAGCAACAATTCTTGGCATCCAAGAATAATAATCTACAACATGATGAATAATGTTTCCATCCTCTTCCTTATATAAGATGTGAATTTTCTTTCCCTTTGCCCCACTCACTTAGGTTACTTCGAACCCAAGTTACATTTCCCTCCAAAATTGCATTATCCATCCTAGGATTCCTCCTCCACTAAAACTGTGTTGTTGACTTGGTCAAAACAGCTTCATTTTATCTTTGTTTACACATGGAGGTGTCTTATTGAGCTAGAAAGAGTGTCTCCTTTCACACTTGGAGTGTTTTTATCCTCCTTAGGAGACTTATGGGCTTTTCTACCTGTTTATTTACTAGCTACAACTGCTGCTAACTCTAATGTTCCATTTAGCTAGGAAGCTAAAATTTTGGGAACATTACAGACAAGCCCTCATCAGGCTCAAAGCACTCAGTCATAAATCCATCTCCATATCACTCCTTTGAAAAATCTTCCCTCACCATCATTTCCATTTCACTCCTCCTGCCTAAGTGTCACAAGAAAACCCAAGTTTGTCCAAAACAACCCTAATCACCATGTCAGGAGCAGAAGACAGTGTCAACAGTGAAGGAGGCCAAATGCCTATGAGGCCAAAGAACAAGGGAGGGAAGGTAAATAGGTTTGAACCCCAGAGCACAGTGGATATCACTTCATCTCCCATGATTCTCACATGTTTTCAGAATGTGGGATTTTTCCAGTTTTGTGAGAAAGTCAAACAAGTCCAAATTCACCTAGAGCTTACAAGGTTGTTTGTTCTCAACTTACACAATTAACAAGTAAGCCTTGCAGGGGTGGATTTTTAACTATCAGCAGATGCCATCTCTAATTCTAAAGCAAAACATGTTTTTGGTGAAAAGTGGTTCAAGAAAGAAAGATTAAACATGAGCCATTATGAGCCATTTATCAAACCTAGGTACAAAGAGGGTTGCAAGTCTATTTTTTCCTTCTCACACTTACTAGAGAGGTTTGCACCCTTGATGAGGGTTATCTTGAAGTAATTCACCTATGAGGGGAGATACTCCAGACATTATTCCTACCATGTTATACTCCTCATGCATTTTACCATGGTTAAATTGCTTCATTTTCCTTGCTACTTGTATATAAGTATTGACAAGATGTCTTATGTTGTCCGGAGGAGGACCTATAGCCAGAAAATGCATACTTTGTTCCACCACTCTTTGATCAAGATGGTGGGCTTACATCAGCTATAGAAAAAAGGCATTCCTTGGGATGTGTTCATAGCTCATGAGATATTCACAAGCCCAAATCCTCATCCTCAGTATAGTTTACGCTCTTCATCTCATCCTCCTCCTTCCACTCCTCTATCTCCTCTTACTGACCATACCTCATCCTCTAGACATATATCCCCTCCTCAAGGAAACCTCCCTTCTTCCCCTTCTCTTGGTGCATCAAATGAAGAAAGAAGTGGCAATGAAGAATTAAGGGAAAATGAGGGTAATTATGACAATGAGTCAACCCAAAGTGAAGATGAGGGTGATGATGATTTGAGCCAAGAAAAAGCAGATGATGAAGAAGAGGCAGATGATGAAGAAGAAGTAGATGATGAGGAAGAGGAAAATGATGAGGAAGAGGAAATTGATGAGGAAGAAAACAATGACAAAGAGGTCAGCAAGGAAGAGAAAGAAAGGGGCAATGATGAAGAAACAAATGATGAAAATGAAGAGACAAATGATGAAGAAACAGAGGCAGATGATCAAGAGGAGGTCAACAATAAAATAGAGGACACAGAGGAAAAGAATGAAGAGGAAAATGATGAGGCTGAAACTGAAAATTCTGAAGAGGAAGAAAATGATGAAAAGGCAAAAACAGAAAGTGAATAAGAGGAGGCAGATAATGAAGAAAAGGTCAGCGAGCATGACAATGATGAAGAAACAGAAAATGAAGAAAACAGTAACTAAGAGGTAGAAAGCTATGAAGAGACTGAAAATGATGATCTGACCAAACAAGAGGAAGAGGATGACAATGCAGAAGATATGAGAGAGGATGAAAATGATCAAGATGAAAATAATGAGGACAATGCAAAAACTAAAGGCAGCAATGACACCCGAGAAGCAAACCTTAGTGATGGACAAGACAACAAGGAGAAAAAAAATCATGACAGTCATGACAACAGTCATGACAGTCATGATGACAGTGAAAAAGGTGAAGGGGTTGATAGTCCAAATAAAGATCACAGCAGTAGAGAGGAAAGAAACTTTAATGAAAAACAAAATGACAATGAATAAATCATTGAAGAGGTTGAGAGTGGTGATGGAGTTGAGAGCAAACAAGACAATGATGAAGCAGAAAACATGATGATTGATTATACTAATGATGAAAATGAAGAATGTGATGACAACAGTAAGGATCACATCCATGACAAAGACACCAACAAGACCACACTCACACCTCTTTCATTCACATATCAGAGAGGGCCAAGGCTTGTGTTTGTTGCCTCCAAAAGGCAAGGAACCATGCCATCCACCTCAACTCAACCACTAGACAAAGGAAAACAAAGGGTGAAGCAAGAAGAAGATCATGAGGTGGAAAGGGAGTTTTAAATCATTCAGGTGGACAGTGATGAGGAGGATGAAGCAAGGATCTCAAACTTTCTCATCTAGAACAAAAATTCACTCATTGAAGACCTCCAAGCCAATTGGAATAGGGCCAAAAGTGTAAATGATGCCCTTGGCTTGGAGAACAGGCAACTAAGAGCACAAATTTCAATTTACAAAACTAGAGCCATCAAGGCCCGGAAAGAAACCCAAAGGGCACAGGTGAAACTAGAAGATTTCATGGGAACTTATAAAGAGAGTGAGGATGAGGAAGGACAATCTAGGAGGAGACCTAGAACCATGGGGTTGAAGAAGGAATTAGCAAAGCAAAGAGAACAAGAAGCAGCCTTAGCAGAACGGCTCCCTCTAAATGAGATGTTGGCCATGGAGATAGCCCATGATCGGGAGCCTTGGTTGGAAAGAGCCAACATACACTTGGAGGCTAAGTTGAAGAAGGAAAATCAAGACCTTGATCTCCAAAGGAGGATGACTAAACATTATGCCCAAAGAAACCAAGTTGCAAGGGCTAAACTCAAGAAGGCCCAAACCAAGATCCAGGCACTAAAAGAGGCAAAAGGCCATGTTAACCTTGGAATTTTGGCAGAATATTCTCTATAGGTCTCTCAAACCCCATGAGGGAGACATCAAACAATGTTGAAGAAATTTGGACAAATTTTTGTTTCTTGTGAATTTGGAGGCCTATAAGCGCAACACCCCTGGCGCTACATTTTTTCCTCAGAAATAATCTGAGGGAAAACTTTAAATTTTTGGATTTCTCATGCCTATTACACTGCTATCACCAAGTTTCAGAGCATTTGGAGCATTTTGGACCCCTCAAAAGGTGAAAAAACACCTCATTTTCTACCATTCTGCCACATTTTCAGGCTTGGCGCTCCGCTCAGAGAAATGTTTGGAAAACTGCCTTTTAGACAGGTTACATGGGCTCAATTAGAAAACCAATGGTCGATTTGGAAATTCAACTCAGCCAGCTTTCCAACGAGCCATCACGGGGCAAATGTCAACATCGGGAAGGTCACCAAAACTTGGTTGCAAGTGGACCTATTTTCTGCCCGGGAAGGTGTTGTTCATTCAGACTAAGTTGGGTAGTTTTGGCGAAAGGTAAACAAAACATACTCATTAATTTCAAATTGATATTTTAGTGTTTTTTTAGGCAAATCACTCTAAAATTAGGTGCTACAAGTTATTTTGGCATTTATTTCATGGGATATTTTGTGCCTTGGGCCTTGCATGGTCTGTTGGGCATTAATGACATTTATGAGTGATTTTGACGTTTTCCAACCTTATCTAGGGATTTTTCCCTCCTTTGTTGAATAAATAGAGCATGAGGGCTTCATTGTAAATTTTGGCATTTGATGACTCTTTGGAGCAATACATAGTATTTTGGAGGTTGAAGAGAAATTTGGTGTTGTGGAGCTCGTGAATGGCTTGTTTTTCTTGTTGATGGAGAAGGCTTGCTTACAAGATCCCTGAGCTTGGTTAATGGTGAAGTGCTTCTATTTCAGTTATTATTTTATCATGTTTCATTATGTTTCCATCTTTCTATGTTGCAATAAAACAAAGGATTTAGACTAAGAAATTTTCTTCAGAGGCACCTTAGCTCTATTTGTTCTTCATTGCCTCTATGTTTTCTTCTACTAGGACATTCTAGAGAATTCTTAATTGCTCTCTAGACCCCCTAAGCTTTTTTATTTCATGAATGGTTTAATACAGTAGGTATCAAGGATGATTTATGGCTAGCCTTGCTTGTTTGATGTCACTAAACACTGTTCTTGAGGTCTCTCTCCAAAGTACCATTAATTAGGTCTGCCAAAGAGGCTATGTTTCAATCATACCCTTTGTCCATGCTTGAAATTTTTTTTGGAGATCTTCATAACTATGATCAAAGATTTTTAGGCATTCCCTCTTCCTTGATTAAATTTATATGTGTATCTTGAATGATTTCTAACCTTGAAGGTGAAATCACTAGAAGTTAAATGAGTTTCTCACCTTCTATATTTCATTGGAATGTTTGTCTTGAATGCTTATTTGCTTAAGTTGTATCAAAGAGTTACTGGCTTGCCCTGTCTATTGATTGCTTCTTCATGCTTATGTATTTAAGTCCCTTCTTGTTTTTAATTACATGATAAAGGATTCTTAATTGCCCTTTTTCCTACTTTGCACAAACTTAATGTTCACCTCATTTCCCATAAACCTTGAAAATTCATTGACCAATGCTAGATTTTCCCTGTGATGCTCCCTGGTCCATTTTTGAACTTTCCATGACTTTAATAGAATCCATGGCCCAATTACTTGAATATTTCCTCATTCCATCTATTCTACTTGATCATCTTACCCAACCAAAACCAACAAACAAACCCTACACTTAACAACTAGCCTAAAATGAAAACCCTAGAAGCAAACAAGTTCACATCCTTTGCATCAATAGAGAGAGCCCTCTCTAAGTCTAGGAAGGCTAGGTCCTAGGACTCCAAAGACTGGTCTGATGTTACCCTATGCATTTGATCTCACAAATATAACAAATCACAAGAACCTAACACATGTCGCGAAACACACGGGGAGCGTTGAACCCAATGTCCAACAATCTCCCCCCCAATGTAAGCCAGGTGAGTTTCGAACTCAAGACCTGTTGCTCTGATACCACTTGTTGGAATCACAATTTCTATTAGACCAAAACTTGCAAGCTTTAGTCTCTACTACAATCACCAGATTTAGGATCCATGAGAGGAGGTTATTCCATGTCGCAAAATGCATGGGGAGCATTGAACCCAATGTCCAACATGATCACCATATAAAGTGTCATTCTTGCAAAAGGGTCACTAGTTGATCGTGAGTGGGTAGAGAAAAGTGAAGTTCTAGATAGGAAGATATATGGATAAGATAGTTTCTGAAATCATGCCAATAGATGTCTGCCACCTTCTTTTGGGTATGTTGGGGTTCCCATGTTTTGGCAAGGTTGGCAATACCAAAAGATGAGACAACATTAGAACCACTTTCAGACCTCAGGATCTAGCCCTCCTGGGTCCAGAGAGGGATTTCTCTATGATATGTCAAAGGTGTATTTCTTTGAAGTTCAGTGTTAAGATCTTAGGCTAGTTATAAGACTCGAGGTTTGTTTGATTGGTTGTTTTTTTGGTTGTTGGGAATCAGGAAAGAAGGGTTCAATATAAGACAAGGCTGAGCAAAGAGGATTTTAGGCAAAGGAGAGATGATTTCAGGGAACATTCCAGACCATTGGGAAATGGAGTCAGGAAAGGGTTTACTTTCTATTCAACGTGCAGGCTTTCAGTTGGGCTAGTCATCTAAATCATTGGATCTTAAAGATGATTGTGTGATATGAAATGGCGAGGGAGGAGGAAACAATAGATATTTAGAGCACATAGTTAAAGACCTGAGATCAGAGAGAGACTTTGAACTCTTAATGCTTCGGCCTCCAGCTTGAGGGATCTTATAAAGGCCAGCTGGTCGCACAAGGATCCTAGTGGACAGGGCTAACTCTAATCCCCAGTGTTCCCAAATCTTCCAGTTAAATCCTAACAAGAACATCTAAGAACAGAGTTCATTAATCCATACATCAACTAGCAGGCAATAACATCCACTACACTAGTTAGATTAATTGAAACCAAACCTTAGATAACACATATAGCAGAAAAAAATTGAAGGCAAGGAGAGCAGAAACATAGGGTACCTGACCAGGGTAAATCCTATGCCAGATTTCTGATGCAAGCCAGTAGAAATGAAATGAAATGAAATAAAACACAGAGACAGAAAAACATCACCACTGCTTTAGATCAGGATCCAAAGAAATGTGCTTGTCATATTAAAAATCAACACTAGTTAAGTACAACATTACCAATAGCTGGATATTCAGTCTGAAAACATCTTCCTCAGCCTATCTTACAACTTTACACAGAGACTATGTCTCAAAAGAAACAGCTTGCAATTTCTCTGATAACTGATCAACAACCTTTACAATGAGTTCCTTCATGAATTTTATAGCTGAATAGAGCAGAGAAGGTGGGTGGAAAACTAAATGCAGCATTAAAACTCAGAAGAGGAGAAGAGCCTAGGCATTCGTTCTGCTTTAAATTCTGAGCATTCATTTCTGGCACTCTTTAGGTGAAAGAGTGGTCTTCATCATACTTCCATTTACTCAAGGTATGTCTCTGGTGTACTTTGGTTGCAGTACTCTGTAGTACTTTTGGTGAATTAAAAAAATAAAAATAAATGATGCTTGGATCTGCCATATTGTGAATCAAATTCCCTGATAGCATCAGGACTGTTGTCAGGGAGGAAAATTTACTTGGACACCATGTAGACTGAAACAACACTGTGTACCGTGTCCTTGCTCAGGAGAAACAGTCTACTGATTTGAAAACCCTGCTACCATTAATTTTTGTGTATTGGACTTTCTGGTTGATCCTCGGGGTCTTCGATTCTGGTACCTTGCCCTTTAAGCACTAGATTAAGGCTTAAGATATTCAACAATGTGCTTTAGGCCTTTAATTCCCTCACTGATACTCTTTACTGCTTCTAACTGTCTCCGTCAGTGAAAACTCAAGCTTTAATGGCGCCGGAGAGATTTGCAGGGTTTGAACTCTGTCCTTCGATGGAAATTATGTTGTAGACACCTTTCCGGACATTTTCCTATACAATTAGGCTCTGATCCTTGTTTTCACTGAGCTCTGCATCACTGTAATGGTGACTGAATCATGGCGGTTGCCCACCTAACTGTAACCCTACCAAAAACACAAACAAATTAGGAAAACCATGCATGGAGGGGGTGGTGTGGATGACTGTGAAAATGGCGACGTGGCACGGTTGACGACGATGCATGTAGAGGATACTGTGGAGGGAAAACCATGGAACAATGAAAAATCCACTGGGCGACGTCGAGATAGAAATTCTAATGTAAAACATTAAAACTTTGACTTTGGAATGAAATATATAGGAAAAGGACGAAGATGTGACGAAAACACATGGAACGGGTGACGTGGCGGGACTGGTCAACGACAAGACATGCAAATAAATCTCGACCATGCGATCTTAGGAGGAGATCGATGGCTAAAAGTGCATTGGAGGGCGACGAATGGTGGGTCAGGGGTACGGAGGCCTTGGGTTAATTTTCGCGCATCTTCGGGATGCGATGACCGTTGGATGGAGAGCCCCAGATCGGACGGTTTATATGCATATCACGCCGGGTCAAATTTTGAACGTTAACACACGATGGGGGGGCAGTTTTTGAACAGTGTCGGAGACACGTGTCGGGCGATGAGTGGAATCGCTCCGAAAATAAAAATGCCTCCCACCTCCGAAAGGTGGTGCGATAGAAACCAACGGTTTTCGAACGGGGGCGGTTGCGGGGACCACCGGGCAGATGAAATACGGACCGTAGATCTGCGGACTGAATGGACGGTTGAGATGCGATTGGGTGGTGTAAAGGGGTGAACGGTGGGCGTTGTGGGGATTGCGACGACCATCCGACCTATATAGATCGACGGCTCGAAACGCTCCCGATATACATTCGCGTTAAGCACCTTTCAGGTTAGCATCAGGTCATATTGTTGGGTCACATGGGGGGAAACGGTTCAGTGGGCTGGCCGAAGGGGGCTAAACCCACATATATGAAGAATATGTTTATTTGGCCCGTTTTTAATGAAATTCAAGGCTAGGGAAGGGTAACGATAGAGGCAATAAGGGTTTTTAAAGGTTTGGAGAGGGGAAATAAAGTGACTTAGAAGGTTTAAGGGGGGTTTGGGGATGGTTTAGGAGGTAAAATGGGGGACTTTAACTAAGGGGAAAAAGGGTTGAAAAAGGGACAATTTGCAGGGATACAAGGGATAAATGTAGCCCTTTTGGAACACAATTTGCCACAATCAAAGAGGCTTTTTGGATGGATACAACAGTAGAAGTAAACCATAGGGCAGAAGGCATGAAGAGGCTTTCAAGGATGATGTGTCTTCAGGGGAGATGCATTCCTTGAAGGCTCAAAAACAATTTAGCCCCCTGCTTGCTTGTCAAGAATTTATAGGGGGCTAACAAGGTCAAACTTGGTAGTTATATAGGAAAGTGGTACATGATGGAGAGGACAACACTTAAAAGTTTGAAAAGGATAGTATCAGACATACTCTTGTACCATTAAAGGAGGAGAGTACAATTGGGACGAGTAGCTCAAAAGAAATGTTGTTAGGAAGAAAATAATTTATGTAACAAATGGAGAAAGAAGATTTCAACTATGTGGTGGTCTGTGAAGGAAAGGTAATACTTTTGTAGAATGAAATTGCATATGTACTTGTTGAGGCTCAAGAGATGTTGCATGAGTTTAGTAATATTGTAGTAGATGATTTTTCAAAGTGAGCTTCCACCTAAGAGAAGTACCAATCATCACATAGAACTCATACTAGGAGCAAGCCTTCCAAATAAGGTTTTTTATCAAATGACACTGAAGGAGAATAAGAAATTAAGGAAATAGGTTCAGGGACTGCTAGACAAAGGGTTGATAAGGGAGATATAGAGTATATGCATTGACCCTATAGTACTTAGTCTAAGGAAATATAGAGAATGGAGGATGTGCACAAATTCCATAGAAATCAACAAGATCACAATTAGGTACAAATTTCCATTTCCATGGTTGGACGACAGGATGGAATATTTGTGTGAGCCAACCTACTTTTCAAAGGTTGATCTGAAGAGTGGTTACCATCAGATCTAGATCAGTGAAGGGGATGAGTGGAAGACAACTTTCAATACCAATAATAGACTATATAAATTTTTGATCTTGCCATTTGAACTGACAAATGTACCAGCACCTTCATCTGGTTGATGAATAAGGTCTTGAAGGAGTTTGTCAATAAGTGTGTTCTTGTTTATTTGGATGATATTTTTATTTTGAGCCAAACAAAGGAAGAACACCTTAGGCATGTAAGGTGTGTTCTAAAGAGGTTGCGACAAGAGAAGATGATGATTAAATTGAATAAATTTACTTTCATGAGGTTTTAGTTGGTATATTTAGGCTTTGTCATTTCAAAGGATGGATTGAAAATGGATTTGAAGAAAATAAAGGAGATTGTAATTTGGCCTTCACCCAAGACATTTTCAAAGTTAGGATTTTTCATGGCTTAGCTAGCTTCTATTGGAATTTCATTAAGAACTTCTGTGTTATTTGTGCACCCATCGTCAGAAACAATCAAAAAATATAGACAACCATTTTGATGGAAAAAAGTAGCAGAGAAAATTTTCCAACTCTTGAAGAGGAATATCACGAAGAAAACGGTGTTGAAGCTACATGACTTCAATCAACTTTTCCAAGTCAAATGTTATGTCAACAAAACAACCATTGGAGTAGTATTGAGTGAAGAAGGTAAACCCCTTACATATTTCTGTGGGAATTGGAATGATTCAAAACAATAATAATCCTGCTATGACAAGGAATTATATGTGGTGGTTCAAGCTTTGAAGCATTGGAGACATTATTTGATTCCTAAGGATTTTGTATTCTTCTCTAAAAATTCTACATTACAATATAAATGCATCAACACAATTTCAACCATATGCATGCCAAGTGGGTGGAATTCCTAAAATATTTCACCTTTGTTCTAAAATATGTTGGTGGAAAAGACAACAAGGTAGTCAATTCTTTGAGTAAGGGGAGTTTTATGATGCAAGAGTGCAATGTACAAATTTTGGGCTTTGATTATTTGAAGGACTTGTATAAGGATGATGTTGATTTTCAAGAGGCCTTTGAAGCATGCAAGAAAACCATGAGCAGAGATAGCCGCCCATGGAAGGAGTTTATGTTGCAAGGTCATTTGGTTTTCAAGAACAGTCAATTATTTATTCCTCGTTGTCCAACGAGAGAGAATATAATGCAAGAAAATCACAATGGAGGATTGGAGGGGAATTTTGGTGTGCACAAGACACTTGGATATCTAGAAAAAAATTATTTTTGGTCAAATATGGGGGAAGATGTGCAAAAATATGTGACAAAATGTAGAGTGTATCAACATGCAAAAGGGAGGAGTCAAAATCTTGGACTATATACTCCTTTTCCCATTCACAGTATACCATAGGACTTGGTGAGTATGGAATTTGTATTAGGTTTACCAAGAACGTAGTGAGATAAGGACTCTATACTTGTAAGTGTGGAAAATTTTACAAATATGGATCATTTTATCATGTGTTGGAAGACTAGTGATGCTACACATGTTGCTTGGTTTTTTTTCAATGATATTATTTGATTGCATGACTTCAAAAGAGTATAATCTCTGACAAGGACACGGGTTCGCAGGGGATTTTTTGGAGGACCTTATGGAAGAATCTTGGAGGAAAATTGAACTCCAATTAAACCTATCATCCATAGTCTGATGGGAAAACTGAAGTTGTGAACAAGAGTGTCAAAAATATATTGAAAATCCATGTGGGTTAGCATACCAAGCAGTGGGATCATGTGTTAGATCAAGCTGAGTTTGCATACAACGATTCACCAAATAGGAGCTCAGGGAAGAGTTTGTTTCAAATATTGTATGGAATTTGTTATCACAAAATCAGACTTGATAGGATGATCATAAAACTAATCTTTTGCAACTATTTCAAACCAAGCTTTTGTTTGAGGCTTAGCCTCCTCAACCTAAGAGGGCTCTCTCAAGGGTTTCTGATTTTAAATAAAATTGAAGATGGCTAACTCTATGTGTGGTCATAAACAGATAAATGATTGAATTTGGTTGTAAATCACATTAGCAAGAGTACATTGGGCTTATGGAGTCATGATAGATTCAGTAAAACCAATCAATCTACTTAGCATGGAAGTTGAGGCATGTTAGAGTTTTAGTCAAAAGATACACATGTGAAACAATAGAAACACAGTCAATTTGCCTACATAGGAAGTCAGAGCATCAAGGATGAATTTTGAGTAAACATAAGAAAATACCATTGCAATAGATAGTAAAATGATGCAATAGAACAAACACACACTAAAATCTATATGAATCTCAAGTTGGCTAAGTAAACTTCTCTATATTAAAACTAAAAATAGTCACTTACAGTAAACACAAACTTTTTTGCTAAAAGTGTCCAACCCTTAGCATTTCGAATTCTTCCTCTTTATAGATAATTTACAACATAGGATAACCTTATCCTCAACTAGCTACCTCGAAATCCTACTATTTGACACCTTTTCTAACCATAAACATGGTATTTATTACAAAATGACAGTTGCAAACCTAATGAGCAGTCCTATTTCAAATAGGACTAAAACTCTTTGAATTTACTCCTAACAAAATTATCTAAATTTAATTACATCAAATTACATTTTTATTTTCATGAAGTCGAATTCTGATGATGAGTTCCAACCTGTTGTGACTATAAAGCTGATGATGTTGTTCACCTAAAACCTAGGAAGTTGTCTCCCTGTTTTTTAGGCCTTTGATTTCTTTGACTCCTTGGGACATTCTGACCATTTATGAACCATGATTTAGATGCCATTTGTTGTAAATAACTAAAACCATATGCCTTCAATCACTTCCCTGTGCCAGTTGTGCAACTTTGACTTCAAATTATCCAAAAAGATTGAAAATAGACTTGCGCTACGAAAGCAGCAAAGTTTCGTAGCGCTTTTTGTAGCGCAGTGTTTTAGCCAATTTATTTTAATATTTTGGTATTTTCCCTTCAAGGTGGCTTTCATATGAACTTGACATGTTTCCTCTAGAAATTTCAGGGCAAAACTCTCAAAACCTCCCCTCAAAATTGATAAGGAAAAGGGTGAAAAGGCTGCTATAGTAGTTTCGTAATGCTTTTCACCCTTTTTGCACCATTGGTGCTACGAAACTGTTGTGCAAGCATTTTTTATAAAAATTTCTTCAAAAATTACAATAAGAAGGTTCCCATGCTTAAGAACATCAATATTTTATCAAAACCATCAGTAATATGAACTAAAAACATAACTTTCAACCTTCATGAAGTACCTTCTCCATTTGCAAATTATTGTTGTTTTTTTCCTCAAAATTAGGTCTTGGGACAGAGCCTATATCTCCTCATCCATAATTTATTTTATGAAGCTGAAGGATTTTTTTCTAGGCCATTCTGTCTTGAATACAAACCTCTTTTTTTTTTTTTGAAATACCTCTCTTGCTGTCCAGAAACTGTCTTTGGAAAACATGTGTAAAACAGGAAAACTCTATTTTATGAAAATATGGCTTCAAAGAAATCCTTTTATCTCCCAACTGATAACACTTGTGAGACAAGTGAGAGAGGTTTTTGTAGCTGGGGGTGTGATGAAAACAAACCTCTTTCATAATTCCAAAATAATTTTTCATATGGCCAGAAACTGAACTTGAAGTTGACTGTTAAACAGTCATGTACAGGACATTTTGTAACAGCAGTTTTGTAGCGCATTTTAATTTGTCAATTTCTCCCACCTCCTAATTAATTTGAGGAAATTGAGAGATTTTTGTGTATTTAAGTCTGTTAGGAATAAAAACCTCTTTCATTTTTCCTAAATTTATTTTTAGTTTCTCAGAAACCTCCTTGGAATTTGACTACTCAAAACGAGAAAACAAAGTTTTTGCTTCATATTGCGCTACAAAAAGACATCGCTTTCGTAGCACAAAATGACTTTTTTGAACTAGTGGCACTACGAAAGTAAGGTTTCTTAGCTAATTGGCCAATTTTGATGAAAAACTTAGGGAAATGAAATGAATGATGAAATGATGAATGACTTGACATAAAAAAACCTTTAAAATGGATTTGTTTAACACTAAGGAAGGTTCAAACCTAAAAATCTAATACTCCCTTTTGGTCAAATTCATGAAATGACTCCTAAGACCCTATTTTGACCCATGATAAAAAACAAACTTGAAAAAATGATGTTTTGAGAATTTTTGAGTGATAACAGTATTCATCCTAGAGGAATTTTTGAACTGTGAAATTTCGGAAAACTTGAGCAAAGAAGTGCTAATGGGGAGTATTTTACAACAGTAATGGGTGACTTACATGAGGATATAAAAAAAAACATAAAATACAATAGCTTGTAGATATTCCTTGTAGATTCAAACTGCTAATTATAATTTACTAAAACAATAGACTTGAATCTACTCTAACAACTATAGAAACAATTAACGATCACGAAGCATACAAGAGAAATAAGAAAATAAATACATTACACAATTATTTACTAGGGAAATCCACAGCTAAAAACTAGAACTATATATATATTTCATTATTCATAAAATATGAGAAGATTACAATGCTTTTCTCAAGCTCGAGCAACCTCTACACTATCTCTATCTGTCTCACTACCTCCAAGACAATCCTAGGCAAATACTTAACCAAAATTTTCCCAAGTCGCTATTTCCTTACACTGTTTCCTTGGAAATTAGCTGCTTTAATTAGGGGAATTCCTCATCCACAAACAAGCAATACATCATAGGCCTTCTTCTAACTGCATGCACCACCTGTAAAATTTGAATAATTATACAAATGATAGTACACTACCCTTGAAATCTAATATCAACTGGGTAACTCATAGATCACACATGCACGAGTTATTTATGCCCAAATTATCACTTAATTGGTTGAAAACTGAAGCTTCTCTCCACTGCTAGACCTCTTGCTAGTTCCTCTAACAATTGGAAATAGTTTAACTTCTTTAACTCAATTAAAATAAATCAATTATTTAAAAATAAAAATAAACTCAACTAGGGCTCCTATAAAGAGGAGCCACTCTACATGAATCAATTTAGAACCTCAACTCGAATTAAATTAACTAGCTAAGTCAAACTAACATAGTTAACTTGTACAAGTTGTCATGTGATGTGGAATTACAATTTTCTTCTAATTTAATATTTCTTGGTGCCATTTCTAGCACTCCCTCTCATCAAGAAAGGGATTATCAGATACCCTGATCTTACATCTATCGAACTCAAATTTTCCTCTTGACAGTGCCTTGGTCAATATATCTACATCATGTTCATTTGTAGGAATTTACTATAGTAGCATGATCCGCCTCTACACACAATCTCGTAGATGCTAGTACCATATGTTAATGTGCTTGGAACAATCATCAAAAACTGGATTCTCAGATAGTTTGATACAACTCTTATTGTGACAATAAATCATTGTAGGATCCATTTGCTAAACAAATAATCTAGCAAGGATCTTCCTCATCTAGATAGTCTCACAAGCTGCTTGAATAGAAGCCATGTATTTTTCTTTTTCTTAACTAAGTGCAACTAATATCTTCTTCCTGTTATACTAGGAAACTGCTACTGAAATGATGCTGAAGATTCCCCATGATGTGCTCTTCCTGTCCGATGGACTACCTGCCCAATCTGCATATGTGAAGCCTTGCAGCTTCACTCCCTCTATCTGTTTGTAAAAAATACCAAACTGAGTGGTTTCTCTGAGGCATCTCAACACATGTTTAGCTTCCTTACAATAGATTTTGGTTGGCTTAATCATTGCTTGAATAAGCTGGTTAACTATAACAAACATGTACAGTCTTGTGATCACCAAGTACATAATTGTACCCACAAGGTGCCTGTAAATTGTAGCCTCTGCCACTTCACATGAAGTAGCATATTCCTTGCTCCAAATCCCTTCTAGATGAGTATCCATGGGTTTTTTCCTATCCATATGAAACTTCTTCAGTATATTATAGGCATACTTGCCCGGACAGACAAATAGTTTCCCATCTCCTTTCCAAATTTCCAAACCAAGGAAATAATGGATGAGCCTGATGTATTTCATCACGAATTCTCTTTTCAAATCCTCTTTGCAAGATTTTATCTACTTCTCATCACCTGTTAGAATTAAATCATCGACTTATAATACTATGATCAATAATTTACCTTCAAACACAATATGGTAAGGGTTTGCATCTGCTTCACTTTGGGTGAAGCCCAACTTGGTGAAATAGTTTTCGATCTTGGTGTACCAAGCACGAGGTTCTTGTTTCAATCCATATAGTTGATCCATAAACCACTGTGTATATTCCACTAGACATTTCGTCACAACATATCTAATAATAATATATGAAAATACTTAAATTTTACATTATTACAATTTTATTAAACTTGAATATAGGTAGATTTAACTGTAATTAGTGCATGCATGTGAATATAAATTATGAAGAAAAGTAGATAATGAAACAATAATATCACACACATACATAAGACACAAGATATTCTCTCTAGGAAACCCTTTCGGGAGAAAAACCAACTAGAAGGTGAGGTCGCTTCGCTCTCTTTCTCTGGCTCAAAATATGGTTGTAGGTATAAAGAAGTAATGCTTCTGGGCCGTGGGCTGCTATAGTTAATATATCATCTATATGTGCTCTACCTCCTATCTCTCATGGCTATATTTTCTCAACTATGGTACAAAATTCTCTCTAAATAATGGCATGCCTCTTCCTTCTAGTGGCCTAGTTTTAACACAACCCGATAGCCTACTAGTGGTTAATTTTGACGACATCAACTCTTAACTAGAGTTATAATATAGACTCCTCTAGAGTATTTTACATAAAAAACATGTGTCTATCCCATTTTATATAAATAATGGGGGCTAACATGGCATCGCCCCAAATTATAAGCGTGAAAATAGGAAGGTCAACTTATAAGTGGCTTAACTTTTGCATACAGACTCTGATTGATGCACTTCTTGCACCGTTGGAAAGATATATGTCCATATTATAACATGGAAAGGTGCTACACTAAAGAAACAAAATTTCACCCCCAAAAAATGTCATTGAATGCCTCAAAACTATCCCAGAAGGTTTTAGACCTCGTTTCACAGAACTAGGTCACGCCGGTAAAAACGGTCTCGTGAGCTGATTCCTCCACTTTTTCCACTCCAGATGCATCAATGGATGAAAAAAAATATAAAGATCCAATTCATATTAGCAACAATCACTTGAGCCTGCACACATGCGAATATTTTTTGATGGTTCCAAATCCTTCCAGTTGCTTCATGTACAGCTCTTCCTCAATTACTTCATTGAGAAAGGAAGTCTTCACATCCATGTGATGTAACTTCCATCCCATTTGCACTAAAAGTGCTAGAATATATATGATTGAATATTACCTTTCTAATAGAGAAAATATCTCTACATAATCAATCCCCTCCACTTCAAAGAACCCCTTTGCCACAAATATTTTGTTATGTTTCTCGACACTCCCATCTACTATTTGCTTCACCTTGTAGATTCAGCTAGTACCTACCACTGAATTTTCCTCTTACCTTGGAAAAACTTCACAAGAACTATCTGTGATAATGGAATCATATTCCTATACCATGGCATCAACCAATATTAGTTGTTGTACTTCTTCCTTGAATGATGATGGCTTTGTCTCTACACTCTCGCTCATCAGAGGCATGTAGCTAGTGTACCGATATGGTGACCTCCTTTGCCTACATTGTTATTTGGGTACTCCCACATTCTCTCTAACATAATGAATTAATCTATCATCCTCTCTAGTGTGCTTCCTTCCATCTCTAGAAGTCTTCGCATGAGTGGGTGCTTCCACTCTCTGCTCCTCTGCTTGTGGATTCTCCACAATATCCTAAGGTTCTTCCTTTAGAGCTAAAAGCTCCTCAATTTCATGCAGTTGAATCTCCCTCTCAAGGGAACATATCATGGTCTTCTCTTCATTTAATTCACATCTCTACGAACAACTGTTAGTGTAAAGTATTTCGGAAATTGTACCAAAAATACCTTACTTAAGTTATGGATGAAATATAGCCCTAACAACAGAAATGGTTGTAAAACCCTTTAGATATGCAATAGATGATAAGATAAAATATTTCAAAAACTCTGATCTATGCAGTAAAAGTAGTTAAATAACAAAAGGAAATAGTAACTGATGCAAAAATAACTCCAAGTAACCAATGGACAAGACAAGTTTAAAGAATGATATTTTATTTTATGTAACACCTGGTTAAGGAAACAAGTAAATGTTACAAGTCCCCCTTAATGGCATGGGTTCTTGGTTGTCCTCAATGCTTTAGCTTCATGAGTCTCTCTCTCTCTCAACGATGTAGAAAACCCAAATATGTGACAAACTCAAGTGGGAACTCAAATGGCAATAGAAAATGATAGTGACAATGAGAATGATCAAAGTGAAGAATGAATGGATAAACCTTCCTATTATAACAAAATACCAGGTTATCCTCTATAATGGAGAATAATAAAATATTATTAACCAAAATCTAGATCTAACTGCTTGGAATATTTTATTATATTTTGTTGCAGGGAAACGATATTTAAATTGGTTAAGTACATTTATTTAGAAATAATAAACAAATAAATTATTTATTTATCATTTCAAGAATGTGATTAAATAATAATAAACAAATAATGGTTTTATTAATTATTCCTAGGTGATTTAGTCAAATTTAACAACGAATAATAACTAAATAATTATTTAATTAATTGTTCCTAGAGAAAAATAAGAAAAATAATTATTTATCATAATTGGGTTAAATATGACTAAACAATTGTTTAATTAATTATTCCTAGAGGAAAATCAAATAAATAAACCTTTATTTAATTATTCCTCATGGGGTTTCTTGTTTAACCAAAAATAACTTAATAAATTGTGGTTTATTAAATTATTTCTTACAGTGAGAGAAATTTTACTATGTTAAAAGTGGTCTTACATGGTGCACATCGATCCATCTAGATAGGAATGGCTAGATGATCATTTTTTGGTGATAACAACAACAGTAATCCTATGATATGGAAGGTACACCTGATATTTGTGAGGTGTATCAATGTACCCCACAAACATGCCTGACTCTATTATTGGTTCTAGATTTTCCCTTGCATCCATGGAAAAATTACAATAAACTGATGAACCAAATATTCTGAAGTGTGCCACATCTAGTTTCTTACCTGAAAAATCTTCTTTTGGTGTACTCATCTCGAGAATCCTATTTTTCTCATATATAATTTTGTTTCATGCTTTAGCCTACAAGTGCAATGGTAGGCCCTGATCATGAAACATCACCTGTGCAACTCCCAAAATACTTTTGTTCTTTCTTTCTGCAACCCCATTCTGTTGTGGGTTATGGGGTGATATTAACTCCTGTCAAATTTCTTCTAATGCACAAAAGTTCTTAAAATCATTCGACACATATTCTCCATTGTTATCACTCTTGAGAGCCTTCACTTTTTTTCCTGTGTCTTTCTAAACAAGTGCTTTAAATTCAAAAAAAAATCAGAATGCCTGACCTTTCTTCTGCATGAAGTAGATCCAACACTAACATGAGAAATCATCTACAATTATAATATAGTACATGTGATTAGACATGGAGGCTTTCGAGAATGATCCACACACATATGAGTGAACTCTTTCAAGGATCACATGCGCTCGACTGTCCTTATCATAAAAGGTGGCTTTGGTGTACTTCCCCAATGTACACCCTTGCATGTATCACGCTGCTCTAGTGCACTCTTTGGAAGTCCTGTAGAAATCTGTTGCATGATCTTCAAATCGCCTTGGTGAAAATGGCCAAGTCGCATATGCCATAATTCAACGATGTCTTAGATCTGCACCTTGTCTTCTTTCATGCTCAAAGAAGCACAATATTATACATACCATTTGTAGAGGTTCTTTACCCAAACCCAAATCCGCTTCACTTCTCCCATGGCTATGTGATGAAGGAAAGCCTTTCCTTTGCTAAATATCACATAGTATCCATGGTATTGCAACATCGCAACTAAAACTAAATTCTTCATGAGACTCGACACATACATGACATATTTTCATGTGATAGGATAACCAAAATCCCTCTAAAATGTAATTGTATTGATGTTGGTCACGCTATACCTTCCATAATATCCCATCACATTGTGCATCTAGAGGTCCTTCTCCTCCAAGTCCTTGAATAATTATTTTTTTCCAGTCAAATGGAATGAGGATCCACTATCTAGATAACAAACACTACTCATCACCAATGTCACCATGGATACAATGAGGGTGAAATCCAACATGAATTGGGAAGGAAGAGCTTCAACTTCTGCTCCTCTTGAGGGATTATTTCCAGCCTTGTTGTGCGTACACTTCATGGCCTAGTGTCCCAACTCATGAGAGTGAAAAAATTTAATCTTCAACAAGTCCTTCTTCTTTCCCACCTGACTAGAATTTCCTTGATTGAGATTTATTCCCTTTCCATTTATTTTCCCTTAAATCCAAGAAAAAATTCTCCTCATCATCATTCTTGGATAAGGTTCCATCTCTGGTGTTTCTCCTAATATCTTCTTGCACCAACTCAGACCACAAGCACTCCCACTCTAGTAGCTTCTCCATCCCATTTGATGAATCTTGGTAGTTTTGTTAGCTCTTCTGAATGCGTAGAAGTGTTAGGCTGATGAGATCATATTCAACAATTGTAACACCAACACTCGCAAGCTCATCCCTACATTGGGTGAATTTTCTCAAGTATTGTGGGATTGTGTCGCCCTTTTCCATCTTCATTTTCTGAAGCTTTTCCTTCAGTTCCAACTTCCTGCGTTGATTGTTGTTCTAAAACAAGTCTGTCAAGGCCTTTCACATTGCATATGGAGTCCCTATAACTGTTGGTTTTAGAACATTGCTATCAATGTATTCCTTCAATCCATTACCTTCCATGAATTATTTTATCTTGTCCTTCTAATCAATTTAATTTGAGCTACCCTCATGGGAACACTCGAGCCTCAGACAATAGAATGAAATCCTAAACCTACTATTAGCTTTGGAGAATACATCAGCAAAATGGGTTCCTCCTACAAATACAAACTCATATTCTTCTCTTATATTTTTATTTCATCTCTGATACCACGTAGAGATTCCTTGTAGATTAAAAATGATAATTTTAATTTACTAAAACAATAGACTTGAATCTACTCTACCAACTGCAGAAACAATTAATGATCGTGAAATCACGAAGCATACAAGATAAATAATTCGATCAAAAAATTACATAATGATTTCTTGGTGAAAGCCACACCTAAAAACCCATGCTATATGTTTACAATGTTTACAACCCATGAGAAGATTACCCATGTCAAAAAATATGAGAAGATTACAATGTTTTAACCAATCCTGAACAACCTCTGCACTCTCTCTATATGTCTCACTACTTCCTAGACAAGCCTAGGCCAATACTTAAAATTTTTTGGCTTGCCCAACTCCCTATTTCCTTGCTTTTTTTCCTTGGGAATTAACCCCTATGAATTAAGGAAATTCCTTATCCACAAATACACAATACATCATAGGCTTTATTCTGACTGCTTGCACCACCTTTACAATTCTGATAATTATACAACTAAAAGTACGCTTCCCTTGAACTCCAATCTCAACTGGGTAACTTGTAGATCACACATGAATGAGTTTTTTATGGCTAAATTATCAGTTCACTGGTTGAACATTGAAACTTCTCTCCATTGTTATACCTCCTACTAGTTCCTCCAACAATTGGAATTAGTTTGACTAACTTTAACTCAGTTAAACTGAATTAATTAATTACAACTCAAAATCAACTCAAACAGGGCTCTTATAAAGTAGGATCCACTCTACATGACTAAAGTTAGACCCTAATCTTGAATTAACTGAACCAAATAAGTCAAACTAACTTAGTTATCTCGTACAATTTTTCATGTGATGTGGAATTACAATTTTATTTTAAGTTAATTCAAGGGAAAATTAAATTAGAATCTTTCTTGGCGTCATTTTCAACCCAGCTACAAGTACAAACAAAGAGCATACTTAAGGATAATAGAGGTAAAATTTAAGGTAAGGGACATGGTCTTAGCCCACCTGAGAAAGGAGAGATTGCCAAGAGGAGAATTTAAAAAACTGAAAATGAAAAAAATAGAACCTTACATAATACTAAAACAATTCTGAAAATGATTATGAATTTGAGTTACCTATGGGCATAGGTATCTCACCTATTTTCAAAGTGGTTTATTTGTATCCCTATCGAGCCAATGATGAAGGTGTATATACAACAAACGGGAGTAGTGGAGAATTTAAATAGAGATGGATGAAGAAGATTCCTATGATGGAAGAGGCTGAGAGAATATTGGACACCTTAATTTCAAAGCACACCATGGGAAAAGGGTATCTGGAGTTTTTGGTGAAGTGGAAGGAGCGTAAGATGGAAGTTTCTACATGGATGAATATTGAAGCTCTATAGAAGGCAGGTTGCTTTGCAAAGGACCTTATGAGCAGGAGCTCGTGAATTTTCCTTCTTGGGTAGTTTGATGCAGGTGCATTAAACTGAGCTTAAGATGAAGAAATGGAGCACAACTTAACAATGTGGTGGACTGGCCACATGTTAATGCTAGAAAATTGTATTTGTTATTTTTTCAAAATTCTAAATATTTAATGTAAATGTAGGATTGGAGTAAGTCTAAGGCTTAGAGTTTATGAGTTAATTTCCATCTCACCTAATTGTCTATTAGACTTCCCTAATTTGGGTGGGAAGGGAAAATAAACCATCTAATGAAGTTAGTAAATAAAAGAGGCATTGAATGGGAGGAGGAGTAGCTCTTCTCCTACCTCCAAGTATGTAAGTTCGAAGTGAATGATAAGGAATTTTTGCATCTATGTGTATTCATAGAATCTATGTTTTTCTTCTCTCGTTTCTAATCTAACTGTGTGTGAATTTAATTAAGTTTCACAAGAATTCGTTGGGACCATTTGTGAAATGTCTTATGTTGTCAAAATCGACTTGGAGTTGTGATTAATTGTACATATTCCACTTATAGCGATCATTCAAACTATTTCATAGTGCCTCTGTATTTTTTTGCAGGAAATGGCACACCCTTTTTTATGGAATGCGGACTATTGGTTGAGGGAGAGTGTAATCGTTGACAAGGAGAGGCAGGAGGAGAAAGTTCCCTGAGTTGGGAGATGAGTTAGACTACAGAGAATCGAGTTTGCAAAGGGTGAGTCACTTGACCTTCTCGAAAGGTCGAAAATAGGGTTTTAATAGCGCTACAAAATCATTTTGTAGTGCCTACATGTTTTTAAAATAACACTACAAAATCATTTCATAACGCCTACAACTAGGATTTTCCGCACTACATTTCAGCATCCAATTTTCTGTTTGGCCTTCTCATTGTCGTCATCTAATGACCTGAAAGTTATGAAATGGAATAGAGGCAAGGATCCTAGATTGATCGAAGAAGATCAAATGCTTAGAATTCAAAGAGTGTTCATGATTACATATTTTGAAAGGCATAGATGGTTAGTATCGAAAATATGCTCGTTAAGGCGCTCTTTGAAGGGGTGACTGATCTAGCCAATGTATAACTTCCCACATGAACAGGGAAACTAGTAGACTCATGAACTTAGCATGGGGTTGGACTTATCTTTAGCTAACTAGAACATTTTCTTCAAAATTTTGTGGGGTTTAAACATGGTCTTAATATTTTTTTAATGGGATTTTGTAATGACGTTGGTTGTCCCTTGTATGTAACGTAGAGGGTGTTGGATTTGAGGAGAAGAGGAAATAGGACGAATGTATCTGAGATTGGAGTTATTGTTGAAAGCTTTTGAGATCTGTGAAAATGTATAGCCATTTTCTTTGAAAGCTTTGAAATTGAGGGCTTTTCAGAGGGAAGAATTTGGAGAGCATATATTTTAAGGCCTCGGGAGATAAGAGTATTAAGAACACCATATTTTTTGAGGGGTAGTAGTGAGAATGAGAATGAAGATAACGATCAATGTGGGTCTTTTTCCTAAAGACTTGATGGGTTAGAGAGCCATCAGGAAGCCAACTAATAAGAACATCTAGAAAAGACAAATATTTATTAAATTCAATTTCCATGGTGAATTGAAATTTTCCTAAACTACTACTTTCAATATTTTATTATTTTCCTTAACAACTAATTTCAATATTTTAATATTTTCCCTTAACATCTAGTGGGTTAGAACCCTTTATTAAAGGCTCCATTACACTCATTTGTGATCATAAAAAATTTCCTTGATGATGGGTGGAGAGTCCACCACAAACGTTGGATAGGACAAAAATCCTCCACATAATTTGATGTGGAAGATTCTCTCAATAGAAACAATTGTGAAAATATATAGTCCCTCAATCTTGTTACAAGTTTTTTTAAACTTATATATTAATTGTTTTTTATAATTAATAATAATAATAATAATTTAAAATAAAATATAATTCAATTATATATATTTTAAATAATTTTAATAAAATTATCATAAAATAAACCTTTACGAATAATTAATTTATATAACTAGACTAATTTATATTATTAAAAATATTAACTACCAATAATTGAATTAACTTCCTAACCCTTTTATCTTTTATTAATAAATAATTACCCTCGCATAATAAAACTAATATAAACCTATATATAACCTAAATGCTGGACTCACCGTGCTATTTTTTATGAACTTATATAGTCAACCCCATATAAGCTCCCCTATATTGCCCCCACACGTCGCTATTTACTCAACCTGTCTGGGATTCATCTTCACGTATTAGAGATTACACCATTGTAAAATAACAGTTCAAGTGAAAGTCAAATTCTACGTACGAGCCCACGCAATTTCTATTATATTAAATATATTTTTCGGGCGAGAAGTAAAGAAATTTCTACGAGAATTTGCATTGATTTTTTTGAATTTAGTGAGTTAACAACTTTGTTTTTTTAATATTATATTATGATATTTTATCAATATTTAAGTAGATACATAGAATTAGAATCATACAAAATTTAGGTTACTTCCGATATTTTAATATAATTGAAGTTTATATTTTACCTGAAAATACAATCCATTTTCCCGAAAATTAACATATTCTAAATTCTACAGGTTTGCAACGCAAATTTACACGCTCGTCTATCTATGTTAAAAAAAATTAAAATTATATTTAAAATATGAGATATAACGAAGTTTTGCAATTGATAGAGTACAAAAACTCAGGTTACCTCAAATATTTTATTCAAATTCAACACATTTTTAATCTCCAAAGGAAATGTATATGTTAAAAAATTAACTTATTAAATTGCTACGCTTAAATTTTAACATTGTGTTTAGAATACTACACCGAGTCCATCGCATGCGACGTTAGACAAGCTAATTAAAAAAATAGCATCTCGATTCTCACAATTCTTATAATCGAAAATTAACTTACTAAAAATTCACATATTCGCACTAACATTGCTATGTAAGAAGAATTATTATCCAATGATAATTGTGAACATAAAAGTTCATCTCTAGGTAATTTGTGTTAAGACTTTAAACCAAAGAGGATTATTCCTCAACACACATTAAGTCGCGGAGAGATTTTACTGAAGACAATACAACAGCGGAGATTAAATCATAGGAGTTTTCTTTTAAAAACAAAGTGGCGGAAATTAAATCAAAGTTGACTTGGGCAACCAAGACAGGGTTAAAAAGATAGAAATTAGGCCATAAGCATAACATAATAAAACTTTAGATTATATCTTCAAAACATGAAATACGTTCATATGGAGATTGTAGCTCTTTCAACAAATAAAAACCAAATTCTTATGGAGATTTACACTTTAGAGGAGTTGCTAGTAACTCTATGTAAATCCCATAATTGCTCCACAATTTTCTTGTAAGACCTCTCACACTTACCTCCGATATTGTCCATAATATTTCTCCATACTTGTTATATCAAAACCTACATTTCTAATACGTTAATTCAGACAGAGTCAAAACATTAAAATACAACATGGGCTATTGTACGTAATATTTTTCTATGTTGCCGAGTACATATATTAGTTGCCGAATTAATGTTTGACCATACTCTTTTACCAACCATGCATTAAATGTCCATTTGATCTTAATTAAATGATGTGTTGTGGAATGGGGAATTTGTACTCCTACTCATAACTTCATTTACACCATGTTCTTTAGCCTGCAACTAAATCTGCAACTTGCAAAATATCTACTTGAGGTATCGTTGTTGTCAGTTCATTTAATGCGGTGGTTGAGATTAATTTTCCAACACTCCTCCTTAATCGCGACTACCGCCATTGAAAATTCCCAAACAATCTCTTAGATGAAAAAAAATTCTCGTGACAATGGCTTTGTGAAGATGTCTGCAAATTGTTCTTCTGACCTACATTGTTGCAACAAAATCTCACCATTGTTAATCAATTCTCTTATAAAATGATATTTAGTGTCAATGTGCTTGGTGCTCTTGTGAAAGACATAATTCTTTGATAGTGCAATTGCAGAATTGTTGTCATAGAAAATAATTGTCGTTCCCTCTTGTTCATGGGATAAATCCCTCAACATTCTTCCCATTCAAAATGCTCGACACGTTATTGCTATTGTGGCGACATATTCAACTTTTGCTATTAACAATGACACTATGGGTTGCTTGTTGGAGGCCCATGAAATGGCTCTCTAACCTAAATGAAAAGCATACCCTAATGTGCTCTTTTTGTCATCAACACTTCCTACCCAGTCACTGTCAGTGTAACCAACCAGCCTAAAATCATTTGTAGCAGTGTACAAAATACCATACTCCTTTGTCCCATGGACATACTTTAAAATTCTTTTGGTTTCTTGCCAGTGTGTCTCCTTAGGTGTCTCCATGAACCTTGACACCAAACTCACTGCACACATTATATCAGGCCTAGTTGCAGTCAAATACATTAAGCTACCCACCATAATTTTGTATAATGTCAGATTGGCATTGTTGCTGCAATATTCTCTGCTCAACTTCAACCCCGTGACAGTTCGAGTTGGTGCGGGCTTATTGTTCTACATATTAAACCTTTCTAAAATTTCTACTACATAATTTTCTTGGGAAATAAAATACCATTTTCTTTTGGCTTAATTTCTATGTCCAAAAAATACCTTAATAAACCCCAAGATAGTCATTTCAAACTCACTTTTCATGACTTCTTTGAAATCAACAATGAGTTAATAATCACTTCCTTTAAAAATCAAATCATCTACATACACAACAACTATAAGAAGCTTACCATCACTCTCTTTGACGTAGACAACAAGCTCACTGTCACATTTTTCGAAGACATTGTCCATAAAGTAAGTATCCATTATGCTATACCATGCATGCAGTGCTTGCATTAGCCCATCAAGAGCTTTCTTCAACCTATACACCTTGTCTTCTTGGAATTCCACCTCATAACCAAGTGGTTGCGCAACATATACTTCCTCTTTCAGAACTCCGTTCAAGAACATTGATTTTATTTCCATTTGATACACTTTCCATTTATGTTGCACTATAATTGACAACACAACACACGTTGTCTCCAACCTTGCGACTCGCGCAAATGTCTCTGTATAATCTCTTCCATGTTCTACTTGCATCCTTTGACAACTAGCCTTGCTTTATGCCTTGCAATCTCTTCAATGTTGCTCTTGGTCTTATAGACCCTATTCACTCCAATGAATTATTTTCCTCCCAGAAGGTCAAATAACTCTCGTGTGTCATTCTTTTCTATTGTTCATATTTCATCATCCATTTCCGCAACCCATTTTTCTTCTTTGACTGCCTCCTCGAAATGGATTGGGTCATCTACATGAAAAAATAATGTGAACAAAGAATTCAAACCAAAACTACTATCAACTTCATTTTTCTCATATATTTCAGTTAAATTTCTAAATTTTTGTCCTCTTATGCTTGCAGGATATGGGCTTGACATGTGTTAATTTCTTGGTTTTGCGACATTTTCCTATTATTTGTTGATGGTGTTAATTGGTCATTTCTTTGTTGAGCTTTATTAGGAGTAGGAGGAGTCATCGTTGAGGAATTACTTACTACAGTCAATTCCTCTTTGTCTTCATGTGGTATACATGTCTTTGTTAAACAATGCATGGTAAACACACACAAGGAAATAAGATAAGCATTTGATATCATTCTATTAACCAGATATGTGCATTTATATTACATTGGCGTGACTCTCGGATTCAACATTCCAAGGTGGCTTGGACTCCTCTTTGACTGTTCGACTTCCCAACCTACCAATAGAGGATTAGGTGTCCAACATTCCCCCCCTTAATTTGAAGGGGTATGTGTGAGTCCAAGAAGGGAGTTGTAACAAAAATCTGCAAAGTATGCATAGCAACACTTAGGCTGAATGAGCTCTCTGAAATGTTGGCATAAAGAGGTGGTTGAAGGATGACCACCAACACTAGAACACTTAGTGCAGTTCCCGGAACTCTTCCAAATATGGCAAGAAGTTGAGGTCTTCTGCTAGAGGAAGTGCTCCTCATATTTTGAAGAGGGAGACCTTCAAGCTAGAAGAAGGGAGGTCTACAACCTGCAATGGTTTAAGGGTGACCACCAACTCTGGAATGCTTGATGCATTTCTTAGAAATCTACCAAAAATGGCAAGAAACTGAAGTCTTCTAATAGAGGAAGTGTCCCAAATTATTTGAAGAGGAAGAATATCAACCTCACATAGATGGTTTAAGGATGACCACCAACCAAAGGCATCCTCATGGGCATATGTGTCTATGGCTACAACTCTGAATATGGAATGAGAAATTCTGGCTCAGGCTCGCTTGAACTGTTGTGTCTCTAGCTACAACTTTGAATCTGGAATAATAGGTCGTGGCTTAGGCTCGCTTGAACTGTTGTGTCTCTGGCTACAACTCTGAATCTGGAATGAGATATTATGGCGCAGGCTTGCTTGAAGTGGCTTCGAAGCTTGTACATGACCACCATTTCCCCCCCTGTCAGGTACAAGGTGAGATGATGGAGAAAACTCAACTGCAATATTGTTCAATATTCTAGAACAAGTTTTGACATATGACTTAAACATCTTCTTGTCTATTCATGCCCATTTCCAAGAAGTGATCTATCCAAGATGAATCTTTTTTCTTGCAAGAGGTTTGTTTCTGAAGCATCTGTGTGAAGAATGGCACAGGCATAGGCCAAGAAAATAAGATAATATTTTGATATCACTATATTAACCATATATGTGCATTTATATTACATCAGCATGACCCTTGGATTCCACATTCCAAGGTCACTTGGACTCTTCTTTGATTGTTCGCCTTCCACACCTACCCATAGAGGATAAGGTGTCCAATAGTCTTCACATTAATTGACTTCTCTAAAATTCCATCCCATTTTTCCTCTTCTATGAAATGAACATCTCTATCGATTATGACCCCTTGGCTGATGGATTGTAGAGCTTGTATGCCTTGGATTCATCACTATATCCAACAAATATGCATTTCTCTGCCCTGTTGTCTAAATTCTTCCTTAACTCATCTAGGACATGTGCATAAGCCACACATCCAAACAATCTCATGTGAGTGACACTATTATTTATTTCACTCCATGCCTCTTTAGGAACCATATTCATAACACTTGTGGTTGGACACCTATTAATGATATTTGTTTCAGAAGAAACAAATTCAACCCAATAATCATTTGGACATTGTTTTTCTCTCAACACACTCCTTTTCATTTCCATAATGGTCATATTTTTCCTTTCCACGACACCATTTTTCTGAGGTGTATACCTTGTTGTAAATTGCTTGTGAATTCCATGTTCCCTACAGAAACGTAGGAAGTCATTTGAGATGTATTCGCCACATATGTCAGTCCTCAATACTTTGATGTAGTGTCCACTTTTCTTCTAAAAAAGATATTTGTATTGGTGGAAGCGCTCAAACAATTCACTTTTCTATTTTAGGAAGTAAAACCATGTCTTCCTTGTATCATCATCTATGAAAGTCAAAATATAATAGCTTCCCCCAATTGATGGTGTCTACATTGGTCAACATAAATCTAAATATAAAATCTCCAAGGGTTCCTTTTCCCTTATTGACTTTCCTATTGGAAATGATTCTCTATGTTGTTTTCCCAAGATGCATCCTTCACATAGGCTTTCTAGTTTTTCTGTGAGTGGTAATCCCTTCACCATGCATTTCCCATGCAACAAATTCAAAACTCCAAAATTGAGATGACCAAATATCAAATGCCTAAACCAATTTTCATATTTAACTTCTACTTGAAATTTTACTTGTGTGACAACTACAACTTTTCTTTCATCCTCCTGTGAGTTCACTGATAGTTGTGCTTGAGCACCTTCTTCCTTCGAATCTGATTTTAACTTGAGAGAAAACATTCTTTTATTTGTCATCTGAAATTTTGCAATCAGTTGTCTGCTTAAAGACTTATCCAAAATTGTGCAGTCATCATTCTTTAAAAATACATTGTAGCCCTTTTGCATGAGTTTCCTAATTATTATGAGGCTATGTTTCAAACCAAGGACAAAATAAACATCTGAAATGTACTTATGTTCCCCCTTCCTTGTTATAATTTCGACTCTTCTTGTTCCCATGACAGAGACTTTTCTATCAGTCCCTAATATCACTTCTGATTTTACACTTTTATCTAGATTGGAAAACATTTCTATGTTCCCAGTCATGTGGTTGCTACACCCTGAATCTAGAAACCATACATCTCTTTGTTTTTTTTGTGCTACATTGCAAGTTAAAAACATGTTATCATGGTTCTGATTTTCCTTTATGAAATTTAAACTTGGTTTTCTGCTTATGTCATGTTTCTTCTTTCTAAATTCATTTGCACAATGAGCATACTTCCTAAAATAATGACATTGAACATGAGATTTATCATACCTATGACCTTGTGCTTGATTTTGGCTTGAGCCTTGACTTTGATTTTCATTGTTTCCCCTTCCACTTGAACTTCAAGGGTTGCTTCTTCCACCTTTGTCTGGGCTTTTGCCTCTTCCTCTATAATTTGATCTTCCTCTGCCTCTACCTTAACCAAATGAAACTTGTGTCTTGAAAGCATGGTCCAATGAGGGGTTTGTTGCTCGGTCAAGTCTATGTTGATGAGAAATCAGTGATTCATGAATGCCATCGACTAAAAAACATGAGATGTCCTTTGTCTCTTCTATGGCCACCATAATGGCATCAAATCTTGCTGGAAGACTTCTCAAAACTTTCTCAACTATTCTCCTTTCCTTAAGTGTCTCACCATGAGACCTGATTTGAGTAACTAGTCCAATTACATGTGTAAAAAATGAGTCTACATTCTTAGACTCTTTCATACAAATTGTCTCAAAATCTCTTCTCAGAATTTGTAGTTTTTTTGTCTTCACCTTTTCCATGCCTTGATATGTTATCTCGAGGGTATCCCATGGTTTCTT
The DNA here is from genome assembly GCA_034641835.2 of Pinus albicaulis. Taxonomy (NCBI): domain Eukaryota; kingdom Viridiplantae; phylum Streptophyta; class Pinopsida; order Pinales; family Pinaceae; genus Pinus; species Pinus albicaulis. The sequence continues at coordinate 185,347,249 of CM076569.1, read as the reverse complement.
GGACTTTGTTGTTGTTGTAATCCTTAGGAAGATACTTTCAAGAACTACTTGAAAAATGTAGAAGAGAGCTTTTGAGTCCTTCTTCTTGTTGTCCCTCAACAAATCATTTTCTACTTGTGTCAAAGCATTGTATGTTGCTGCATCTGTTGGTTCTTGGAAACCATTCTCCACCGATTCACAAATGTCTTGTGAAGAAATAAAAGCATTCATTGTAATAGCCCAATAATCATATTTTTTGCAATAAAATTGAGGTATTTGTGGATTGGTCAAGATTGTGCTTGAAGCTACCATTTTTAGTGATAAAAGAAACTTTTTCCCTGCTAGTAAATATGCTTCCTTTATAACAACTTTTAACTTCCAATAAAAACACTCACTCTTACTGTAATACAATTTTAAACCCGCTCTAATACCATGTTAAAAATTTAAACCAGAGAGGATTTTTACTCAACACACAGAGAGTCGTAGAGATATCTTACTCAAGGCAATACAATCACGAAGATTAAATAATATGAGTCTTCCTTTAAAAACAAAGTGGTGTAAATTAAATCACAATCGATTTCTGCAACCAGGACAAGGTTTAAAACTCAGAAATTTTATGTAGAGTAAAATAGAGTAAATGAGTGCAACATAATAAAATATGGATTATATATTCAAAACATGAAATACATTCATATGGATATTGCGGATCCTTCAACAAGTAAAAACTAAATTCTTACGTAGATTTACACTTTACAGGAGTTGCGGAGTAACTCTCTGTAAAACCCATAGCTATTTGTTTTCAAGCACCCACCAAACTTCTCTCCATTATTTTCTCCACAGACCTCTCAGAATTACCTCCGCCACTTTACATAATATTTCTCCATACTTTTTATATCAAAACCTACATTTATAATACATTAATTCATGACAGAGTCAAAACATTAAAACATAGCATGGGCGATTGTACATAAATATTTTTCTATGTTGTGGAGTACATATATTAGTTGTTGAATTAATGTTTGACCATACTCTTTTACCAACCATGCATTAAATGTCTTGTTGACCTTAATTAACTGATGTGTTGCAGAATGGGAAATTTTTACTTCTGCTCATAACTTCATTTATGCCATGTCATTTAGCCTGCAAACTAAATCCACAACCTGAAAAATATCTACTCGAGGTATGACTGTTGTCAGTTCATTTAACGTAGTGGTTGAAATTAATTTTCTAAATTTTTTATATTGAAGAAATATTTTTCTCTGAATGACTTCAAAGATTTTGTGACCTTATTGATATTTAGATGATTGACATTGGTTTTTTTTTCAAAAGATTCAATAACGTAACTCTGAGGGGTAGGGCTGACTAGTTGGATTTAATTAAACGAGGGTGATATAAGTGTAAGCCAGTAGTTTCATACAATTTTTTTGGATATTTTTGTGTATGAGGGTAACAGATGCCCTCGATCGTTTCTCTACAAATTTAACTGCACTTTTGGTGGATGATAAGATAAACGGTCAATCATCTGAAGTGGGAAAAAAAAACTCGCGTATCTCAAAGTGGGTGTCTCTACTTGGGATTGGTTTTCATAATTATTATAAGAGAAAAATGGTTGAATTGGATTAATATCAAAGTTGGTATTGGCCTGGCCATAATGGAAGTGCTGGAGGGAATTTTTTGGTGTTTTTTCTCTACTCAGCTCATATGTTTCTGGTTTTTCTTCACTTGCGGGCTTGTTTCTAGAATTCCCAATTCGACCACCAATCCGCTTACCTTTGTTTCTTCACTGAATCCTCAAAATAAGAAGACTTTCTTGGTTTCCCCTAATAAACATTTTCTGTTGGATTTTATGAAGTGGGTCAAAATGCCTATGTTTTTTCCATATGGTATACTCAGAAACGTAACCGAACAATGGCGTGGGAGGCCAACAGAGAGCAACCAGTCAATGGAAGAAATTCCAATCTTTCTCTAGAGAATGATGGAAACCTAGTTCTTAGGGATGCATATGGTATCACTGTATGGAGTATCAGCAGTAGGAAGTTCATGAATGTAAAATATGTGGTTATTCTAGAAACGGGAAACCTATTATTACGTAACTCTTCAGGTGATCATTTTTGTGGGAAATACTTCAATCTCCAACCAAAACTCTTCTTCCATCTCAACCCCTTGATAATAATGCAGAGTTCATATCCAGATTAGGGAATTCCACATTTAATCCAGGATACTATCATCTCTCTTTTAATAGTGACAATGTTCTTCAACTAACTTACTAGGAATTAGGCATATGGAGCGACTATTGGCCTGATCCTGGCCAGAAAGTATTTGAGAACATCAAAAGCTCATACAATAGTAGCTGCCAAGTGGTGTTGGATGACTTTGGTAATTTGGTCTCAAGAAACACATTCACAATTAATGCATCAGATTATGGAGAATGCCCCAAGAGAAGATTAACTTTGGAATTTGATGGAAACCTCATACTACAGAACTTGGTGGAAAGGACAGGTCTATGAAATATTATATGGATGATTATTCCTGATCAATGTTATGTTCATGGCTTCTATGGAATCAACGGTCTCTGTATATACACTTTGAATCCTAATTGTACCTTCCCCCTAGTTTTCACAGGAAATATTCCACCGATTGGTTCCAAGGTTGTGAGCGAAATAAAACACTAAGTGCATCTAGTACAAAGCTTATTTATCCTCCACATACAAATTATTATGGAAACGACCAAAGTCACACTAGCACTGGGAGAAAATTTAAAGAGTGTAAATATTTGTGCATGGACGACAGAAAATGTGAAGCCTTTTCCTACAGAATGGAATGCTCCAAATCTTTTTTTCCTAAGTGTTTACTTGTCAATGGATATCGATCTCCAACTCAGCCAAACCACATATATATCAAAGTTTCTAGCAATGATTCTTTTGTTTCTAATTTCACTGGTGCATCTCAGAATTTTCCATTAAATTGTTTGGTGTTAACTCCAATTGTATCAGGGATAGGTCAATACAAGAAGCTCAAGACATGAATCATTGTCAAATATACACTAATAATTTTTATTGACTTTGGTGTCGCAGAGATGGTTTTTTCAATATTTGGATGGCAGTGTATGCTTACAACCTTTAGATATCATGGCTTAGACACTCTAGGTTACTCAGTGATTCCTAGGGGATTCAAGAAGTTTAATTTTTCAAATTTGAAGAAGGCCACTAATAACTTCAAAATAAAACTGGGGGAAGGAGGTTTTGGGACGGTGTACAAAGGTGTGCTTCTCGACAGTGAGGTGATAGTGGTGAAGCAACTAGAATGGATATCCCAATGTCATGATCAATTTTGGGTAGAAGTGAGTATGATTAGAAGAGTTCATCACATGAATATTGTTCATATATTTGGCTTCTATGTGGAAAGAAAACACATGTTGGTCGTTTATGAGTATGTTGAAAATGTGTCTCTAGACAAGTATATTTTCACAGAAAGAAATGATAGAATTTTGGGGTGGAAAGAAATATTTGGGGTTGCAATAGGCATGGGTAAGATTTTAGCCTACCTCCATGGAGAATTTTTGGACTGCATTCTGCACTGTGACATCAAACCCCAAAACATACTTTTGGACAAGAATTTTTGTCCCAAGGTTTATGATTTTGGGTTAGCAAATATGGTAGACAAAGATCAAGCATTCTCCTTCTCCACAATTAGAGGCATGAGGGGTTACCTAGCACTGGAGTGGACGATGAATATTCCAATCATGGCCAAGGTGGATGTTTATAGTTTCTGGATTTTTTTGTTAGAGATAGTTGTTGGACATTGGATAAACCAACACTCCCCGTGTGTTTCGCGACATGGAATAACCGCCTTTCATGGATCCTTATCTTTGGCGATGCGATCGTTGACTAACACCTGCAAGTTTTGGTCTAACGACAATCGTGATTCACAAAAAGTGGTATCAGAGTGTAGGTCATGAGTTCGATACACATCCGGCTCACGTTGGGGGGGAGATTGTTGGACATTGGATAAACCAACACTCCCCGTGTGTTTCGCGACATGGACTAACCGCCTTTCGTGGATCCTTATCTCTGGAGATGCGATCGTTGACTAACACCTGCAAGTTTTGGTCTAACGGCAATCATGATTCACAACAATAGTGACTGGAAGAATCTCGTTATCCACTTCAAAAATCGAAAATTATGGACATTTGATGTAGTGGGTGTCTACAATGATGAGGAAATGGAGAGGGATTGAGGAGGTAGTGGATCCGAAATTGCATCGAAATTTTGATTCAAAAGAGGTGGAGAGAGTCTTAAAAACAACACTACTCTTCGTTCAGTTTGAAAAGGATGTGAGACCTTCCATGAGTGAGGCTGTCGAAATACTTTCTAAACTAGATTTCTTTTCCACAACAAATTTCATGTTTCCTTACGACTCGACGGATTTCTCTTCCACAACAGAGGGTGCATCCTCTTCCTTGTCTTACGCAGTACAGAGTTAACAACGTGGCAACCAGAGGATTCCTCTTTACTCACATTCATGCATATATCCATTATTGTTGTTATGTAATGAAGAAAATAAAAATAATTTGCTTTCATAATTCTCATCATTGTATCTAAAATCATAATCCTTTAATGGATGTAATAGAATTAAAATCATAATCCTTTAATAGATGTAATAGGATTAATGATGTAATAGGATGAATGATTTTCTTTTTATAGCTATCCATCTATATGTTTGGTTTATGTTGGGTTAGAGAGCCATCAGGAAGCCAACTAATAAGAACATCTAGAAAAGACAAATATTTATTAAATTCAACGATGGTGAATTGAATATGAGGGGAAATGCTATTAATATGGGAGAGGAAGGCATAAAGGGCAAGCCTACCATGCTACCAAAATGCAACTTTCATTTTTTAATATTTTCCTAAACTACTACTTTCAATATTTTATTATTTTCTTTAAGAAGTAATTTCAATATTTTAATATTTTCCCTTAACATCTAGTGGGTTATCACCCTTTATTAAAAGCTCCATTACACTCATTTGCGATCATAAAAAATTTCCTTGATGATGAGTGGAGAGTCCACCAGAAACTTTGGATAAGACAAAAATCCTCCACATAGTTTGATGTGAAAGTTTCTCTCAATGTAAACAAATCTAAAAATCTACACACTCTCTCAATCTTGTTACAAGTTTTTTTAAACTTATATATTAATTGTTTTTTATAATTAATAATAATAATAATAATTTAAAATATAATATAATTCAATAATATATTTTTTTAAATAATTTTAACAAAATTATCCTAAAATAAACATTTACCAATAATTAATTTATATAAATACACTAATTTATATTATAAAAAATATTAACTGCCTATAACTGAATTAACTTGGTAACCTTTTTATCTTTTATTAATAAATAATTACCCTCACATAATAAAACTAATATAAACCTATATGTAACCTAAATGCTCGATTCACCGTGCTAATTTTTTTTGAACTTAGATAGTCAACCACATATAACCTCCCCTATAGTGCCCCACACGCGACAAGGTCATTTATTAATTTATATAACTTAACTTACATTAAGTATCGACATGTGTGGGATTCTTCTTCACGTATTGGTCGTTACGTCATTGTAAAATAACAGTTCAAGTAAAAGTCAAATTCTACGTACGAGACCACGCAATTTCTATTATATTAAATATATTTTTCAGGCGAGAAGTAAAGAAATTTCTTCCAAGATTTGCATTGATTTTTTTGAATTTAGTGAGTTAACAACTTGGTTTTTTTAATATTATATTCTAATATTTTATCAGTATTTAAGTAGATATGTAGAATTAGAATCATACAAAATTTAGGTTACTTCCGATATTTTAATATAATTGAAGATTATATTTTACCTGAAAATACAATCCATTTCCCGAAAATTAACATATTCTAAATTCTACATTTTTTTCAGAGAGAAAAAAACGCTGAATATATTAAACATATAAACAGTACATATTCAAATAATCGAATTATCTCAAGCTATGAGGATAACAGCGAGATTCCACCATCAGTTGCCCCAAAGTAAACTGTTCAGAATAAACAGAGCAAATAGAGAGGGCATTCAGATTTAAAGGGTCACGATCCAACCCATACAAATAAAAGCCACCTATGAAAAAACAACAGCCAAAAAGGGATTACAAAAGGAAGGATATAGTCCAGATAAATCGGCCATAGATTTACGATTTAGAAAAAGATGCTCCAGATCATTCAGAAAATGATAGAATTGCAGTTCTAAAAGATAATAAGGGTTGCATAAAAGAAAACGGCCAATAGCACTGATCAGAAGGGCATTTTGAAAGTAATTTATGCACGCTCGCTTGTAAAATCTTCACGCTCGCTTGTTGCATTCACCTGTATTTGGAATATGTCTGCGTGCTGAGAAGGACAGGTGAAAGAGCCAATGAAATGATGAAATTTATAAAGCATGTGAACCGATCATCCGGAAAAACAGTTGTCCTATAAGTGTGACAACAGCATCAAAAACTTATAAACCCGCTCGCTTGATTATATATCGCGCTCGCCTGACACGCTCGCCTGACACGCTCGCTTGCAATGACCAGTAGAAAAGGCACAGATTATCATAAAACAAAACCATCCCCATTGATGCACATATGATCTGTTATATATACTGAGCACAAAAAAGGATCATCCTCCATCCAGAAGTAATGGACCCGAGACAGAGATAAAAAACAAGGATTAAGGATGCAGAATGTGATACACCCCATTTTGAGCACCGGATAGGAAATGAGAGACAATAATAAGGCCAAAATCCATCATGAGACCCCTTTTTGACAATCTGTCCGCCCTAGTATTGTTTTCACGAAATATATGACAGATAGGGGGACTGTCCAGTATATTCCAGAGCCTCCTGGTCCTATCGACCCAACCTTGGAGTTGCGGGGTTTCGAAACGAGATTCATTTGAAATCCATCCAATCACCAGTTTGGAATCCCCAAAAATGTTAGCCACCCTAATCTGAAGATCATAGGCAACATACAGTGCCCCCCATAATGCCATAATTTCAGCTTTATTATTTGATCCAGGACCACCATTCCATGAAATATGATAACGTTCATGTCCTGAGATCTTAATCCAAGCCCCGCAACCCGTAGAGCCCTCAGAAGCAGCTCCATCGAAGTAGACAGCAGGAAGAGAAATATCATGAGGTCTTAGTCGCCGAGATCCATCAATCAACACAAGAGTGGTAGAGGGAGTCGCATCCATCCAGGATTTAATGGCAATAAAGATCTTTTGAGGATGGATCGGAATCTGATAAAAAATTTTCCTGTTTCTAGCCAGCCATATCTCCCAAATGAAGTAAAATGGGAGCGATCGATACTGACCACGCTGCATATCCCACTCAGTAGCCGCCGACAAGAAATCAACCGGTAGCCATCTAGGATCCATAAGAAAAGAGCTGAATAATCTCCATATATTAATAACTGAAGGACATGTAAAGAACAAATGAGATATAGATTCATCTTCAGCAAAACAAAAAACACAGCACCCCGGACCATGATGTCCCCGCTTCCTCAAATTATCCCATGTGAGAATACGACCCTTCCAGGTAAGCCAGCCGAAAATAATAATTTTAATTGGTATATTCCTTTTCCAAAAGGAATTGAAGACGCATGGATCCGGCATCATGTGAGAAAAATTATAAAATATCTGGTAGACATCTTTGACGATCAATGATGCATTTCTCAACGGCCCGTCCCATCCAAGAAAATCACCCCCTGTTTCATAACTAAACCCTGCCTGTCGCAGCGAATCCCGAAATCGGTTCCAATCATCAATCTCAATCCCCTCCAGACCGAGTTGGACTGCTGATTTGAAAATAGGCGCAGAATGTGACCACTGATGAATAATCTGATTATAGAATATAATCCCTCGATGAGAAAGCGCATGAATTAGATTTTGTGAAGGACCTCCATCAGGGGGCAGCAGAAGAAGAGTGGTTGCTCCAATAGGGATGAGACTACCATCTCGAAAATTCCATCTGAGGTGTGGGGAGATAAGAGGAATGATTTTCCTGAAGCTGCGCCAGATAACAGATATAAAGCGAGGAAAGGATAACTTGTTGCAGCTTATTGAAAGCAGGATGTCCCCCTGAAAATATTTGGATTTAATGATATCATTCCATAATCCTGGGCATGTAATGGCTCTCCAAAAGGATTTGGATAACAGGGCACAATTAAAAACATGTGAGTCCAATATACCCCAACCATCCATATTTTTTGGCTTGCAGATGTCCGTCATGCAACAAAGATGATATTTCCCTTGCATTTTGATTCCACTCCAAAGAAAATGAGAAATAATGCTGTTTATTTTGGACATAATGCCTGCAGGGATTAAAATAAGATGCCCCCAAAAGACAATCATCTGAGATAATACTGACTGGATTAGAATGTACCTACCCCCCATCGATAACCATCGATGTGTCCATCGTTGTATCCTGTCCCTTAACCTGTCCAGAATCCAAAGCCAGTCTCTGTTGTTGTATCCACAAGGTTTTATATGAAAACCCAAATATTTGAACCCATCTGATAAATTGCGTGTGGAAACCCCCATGAAATCAGCAATAAAAGATATCTCCTGAAAGTCTCCAAATGCATATAGAAGGAAAGACTTACTGCTATTTAGGCCTAAACCAGTAGCACTTTTAAAGCGCGAAAACATTATGTGAATAAAGAACCAGTGGTTCCTCCTTAAGTAACCAAATAGAAATAAATCGTCTACAAATAAGGAATGAGAAGTAGAGACGGAGTTTGAGAAGGCGAAACCTTTGATATATCCACGCTGTTCGGCAAAATGCATAAGCCTGCTAAACCCGTCCATCACTAAAATGAAAATAAGGGGTGAGAGAGCGCACCCCTGTCGCAATCCTCTACCAGCCTTAAAGAACCGAGATGGCAAACCATTGACAATGACTGCAAATCTGACATTGGAGACACAGGCCATAATCCATCGAATATGCCGAATAGGTAAGCCAATCTTAAGCAGCAAAGACCGGATGAACGACCAGTCCACTGAATCATAGGCTTTGAGTAAGTCCACCTTCATAATGAGAGCCTCCTTTTTTGCCGAGTGCATGGAATGGGCCACCTCCTGAGCTATAGCAATCGCATCATGAATTGACCTGCCCTTTAAAAAACCATATTGTTCCTTTGATATGCATGAAGATAGGACAGATTTGATACGGTTCGCAATAATTTTTGAAGATAACTTATACAATAGATTACACAATGCAATAGGACGAAAATCGGCAAAAGTCTGTGGCTCGGATATTTTGGGTATAAGAGCGATGAAAGTTGAATTCAGATTAGCTGGAATGAAACCTCTGCATCTAAAAAGTTCAAGCACAGCAACGATCTCGTCACCCATCAGATCAAAAAAATGGACAAAGAATTCGGAGGGCCAGCCATCGGGCCCCGGGCACTTGTCTCGTGAAAAATACTTGAGGACCATAAGGGCTTCATTCCGGGAAATGACCTGATCCAGGATAGCAATATCAGCCGCGCCGAAGAACCTGGGGAACTGTTCGAGCACCCATTCTTGATTCGACACATCCGAAGGCGTGACTCCTGCATAAAACTTTGAGAAATATGAAAAGGCCTCGTTCTGGATATCAGCCGTGGAATAAACATAGTCACCGAGCTCCCTTCTGATGCGCCAAATAGCGTTCTGGTTACGCCGGGCATTTGCTGCTTTATGAAAAAAACGAGTATTAAGGTCACCTTCTTTTAACCATAACATCCTGCTTTTCAGTCGCCAAGAAACTTCCTCAATATGCAAAATCTCCCGCCTTCTCACACCAAGATCCTGTAGAAGTCTAAGAGCTTCATCATTTGGAGGCGTAGTCACAAAAGAAGAAAATAAGTCCTCCATTTTAGCCGCAATTTCGGAGAGCTCCGATTTGAGATCACGCTTTTTCTTTATCTCCCATTCTTTTGTGGCATTTTTGATGCACTGGAGCTTATGAAAGAAACGGTCCCAGCCCATTAGACCCTCATCATCATCCTGTCGAAGCCAAATCCTGTGAACCAGATTTGAAAAACTCACGTCATCCAGCCATATCCTATTGAACTTGAAAGGTCTGCCCCGAACCACCGCATCAGATTTCCACGATAGCCGAATGGCCATATGATCAGAAACATTTGAAATAATAATATCAGAGCGCAGCATACCCCATCTGTCCACAAGGCTAATATGGACCATTGCTCTATCCAACCTTTTGGCAATGAACTGTTCATTTGATCGCTTATTTGTCCAAGTAGGCATAATAGGAAGAGGTCGAATATCCATCATATTGAACCCATATAGCATATCACATAAATAAGAAGAAAAAGGATCAAAACGAGCCCTTGGACCCCATACTTCATCCGGTCTCAATGTTGAATTAAAATCACCCATTAAAATGAGGTTATGCAAAGCAAGAAGACCCGAATCCGCCATCCGATGCCAAAAACACAGCCTGTTGCGGAAAGGAGCATATAAGTTAATGACATAGACAATATCCTCAAATCCCCGAAGGTGACCGGCAAGAAGAATTCCCCCAAAAAACCTAAATGCCTTAAAGGTGGCCCAGGCCGGATTCCAGACCGCAATAAGACCACCCGAGTGGCCAGCGGCATCAACTGCAGCAGCTTTCCATCCGGATTTAATACTGAGAAAATACTTAATAGCTTTATCCCTGTCACATAATGTTTCCTGAACAAGAAAAATAATTGGGTCACCCGACATTAAAATTTCTCGTAGGCAATGAGCCTTGGGGGCATCACCCAACCCCCGAATGTTCATAGAAATGATGTGATTCATCTAGAATCAGGCTCCGGGAGGCGTGCTCTAAGCGCCCGGGATTCATCAAGAGGACCCTCACTAATGGAAATAGGGATCTCAGTAAGATTGTCATCCATATCAGAGAACAGAGAAATAGCTTTGAATTTTCCCTTACAAAGTCTGCTAACACCTTTTGATGTACTTCTGGCGGGGGAAGAGATGTTACCGGACGATAAGGGTGGCCTATCGAAGACTGTGAGGGCTGCAATATCAACATTAGGGTTCGCTAGAATAGCCTCTAGATCGGAATCAAACGTATTCCTAGGGGACTCCGTAGATGTCTCGTTTGGTAGAGGAGGTATATCAACAGTGGAATGAGGACTACCGGTCGAGCTGATAGGGGGAGCCGAGGATTCACCCACATGAAAATTCGAAGAGGGATAGAGAAGGGGAGCCTCCGTCGACCGAGCATTAGATATAGAGTTAAGAGGAAGACTTTTGAGAAAATCATCTACGTAAGAAAAAGTGGGCGCTACAGGGCCATCTGCCTCCTTATAATTCGGTGGTAGATGAAGGGTAGAGTCAGAAGGTAAGTTTTCTTCCTGGTAAGATGGATTATCTAATGGCAGAGATTCAGATTGAGGAGAATGATTAGACTCAGGAGGAAAGACCCGGCCCTCATTGGGGATACCATCAGAATGATCAAAAGCAGTGAAAAAAACATCATCATCAGGAATATGGAGAACAGAATTACCCTTACCACCTTCGGGGCCGAGTACAGAGCTATTGAATTTCTGCTTGTCGGATCTTCTGTTATGAAAATCGTCCGCATGACACATGCGAAGTCTATAGGGGCAGTTCTCCCTGAGATGACCAGTACGATGGCATATAATACACCTGAAGGGGATACCCCAAAAGTCTATGCGCTGGCGATGCTTTCTATTGCCCCAAACCAGGTCAATGTCCCCGGGGAGACCACCTGTATACTCTAATTCAACCAGAATCCAGGCAATGTTTTTATCACATGCACCAATAATGCCCGGGTCAACGTATTTGGTAGAGCCTATGGAGTTTCCAATTTGCTGAAGAGCTTTCATGGTCCAGAATTCCAGGGGGAGCCCCGGAAGCTTTACCCAGATGATACGGTTGCAGGGAGCCTCCATCACAGGATTAAATCCAACATACCATGGAATAAGCTGTAAAAAGCTCCGTCCTCTAACCCAAGTGTGAGAGGTGATCTTTTGAACATCCTTGGCATCCACAAAATGAACACTAAACCATCCATTAATAAGAATACTGACAATTGGAGTATATCCTAATATGGACTTCCACTGCTTTTTGATCCAGGATGCAGTGTCAAATTCACAATTCTCCGGGAAAAGCCATCGGCCAATAACCTCTCTCTTCTCCAAACTCGCCACCCGCTTGCAGAGATCATCAAAGTCTAGCGTAACTTCCTTTATTTTCATATTGTGTTTATAGCAAGATTTCCGCCTCCTTCGTCGACCACGATGCTTCTGATGAGAGCAACCAGCAATAGGTCTTTGTGCATCCGGAACAGAGCCAAGAAAAGCTTGATTGATGATATAGTCGTCTACCTCATCGTGCATAGGAGAATTAGCCTTCTGAGGCCCCGCCATCAGAACCATATCAAAAAAATAAATATCAGAAGCCGTCACCGTATGATTGTGTTAGGTGGCGCATATCCAGAAGGACAAGAGCATAGCTAGCCCAAAACAGGACATTTGTAAGCGTAATGTGAGATGAGATGAGCTGGAGATGATGGAGGTGATTGTGAAAATGACAATCCCTGAATGGTGATCGAAATCATGTCAGTAGAATAGACAGCCTTCTAAAGGAAATACGTCATGGATGGTCTCGAAGAGGGGGAATGATTAAAACTCCGCCTCCAGAAAAAACATTCTTCTTTCAACACTAGGATGCTTACCTGTCCTTGTCATAAAGGGAAATAAATTCCAAATAAATCTAGGTCAGACCAAATCTAAGACAGCAGGAGACTTCAGAGATATCTACACGGATCTACTAAAAAACAATAAGTATTCTGCCAAAAGGCCAGAATTTAGGTCGATGTAGATAAGGTAATTAATCCTACGATTCAACTGGTCGATTTTCAAAATTCCCAACAGAGGCTGACCAGAGCTAATGGATGAACCTATCGGAAAAACCAGAAATAAATGGGGATCTTTTATGATTGATCACAGCAGCAACACCAGCATCCCGGAAAAGTCCACCATTGTTTACGTAGCCTGATGCTAAAACTATTGCATGGCTTTGAAAGCGAGAATGATATGGTCATTTTGTTTCTGAAATGAGACCAGAATTGGAATAAACCACCTGTATATTGAGCTGAATCAGAAGATATGGTTCGGAATGCTGAAGATGAGGGTGACTTTTCACCGTCCGCAACAATAGTCGTAGAAGTGGGCATGATAAATGACAAAACATATGAACACTCTAAAATTCACGGCAGACAGAAAAGATTCTCGACCTATCACCAGAAACATGGCCAGATAATATTGGCATGGAAATATTCAAAAACTCCCCTAGCATCCATATAAACATCAATCTATAAGAAACCACAGCAGCCACCATAAGCATCAACTCATTGTCCAAACTGGGTACCAGTAATTGTCATTTGTTACAGCCACCAAAAATCCCCGAGAATGTCGGCCATGGGTTCCAGCTTCAACAAATCGGCAACCACCACCAACTGCAACAAAAACAATTGATCTTCATGGGTACCAGCGCTGTGGAAACAAGACCAACTTCAACAGATACCCATTAATCCCCACCTCGATAACTTGTCCAGATTCAACATACACCACCACAAGCAACCTCAAAATGTTCAGACATGGGTACCAGTTAGTAGCAGAACATCAGTAGCCATCAAAAACGACGACAAGTTTGTCGACATTGAGTTCCAGCTATATGTATAGCCATAACCACCATAAGCAACAATATGAAGTTCATAATGGGTTCCAGCTCTGTAAACCATTCCAAGTTATGACATAGAGATTAAGGAGAGATTCTTACATTCCATACCCGAAAATCCTAGGTATCATCACCACAGAAAGCCCTGGCGCTTCCATTCTTCGCTAGTTGAGTCTGATTTTCGAGCCTGTTGTGCAGGACAACATGCTTCTCCGATTTCATCTGATATTGATTGAGTTGCACAAAGACGTGCAACAGATTTAGTTGGGAAGAGTGGTGAAGTGGGTAAATTCTACATGTTTGCAATGCAAATTTACACGCTCGTCTATCTGTGTTAAAAGAAATTAAAATTATATTTAAAATATGAGATATAACGAAGTTTTGTAATTGATAGAGTCTATATATCAGACAAAACTCAAGTTACCTCAAATATTTTATTCAAATTCAACTCATTTTTAATCTCTAAATGAAATGTATATGTTAAAAAATTAACTTATTAAATTGCTATGCTTAAATTTTAACATTATGTTTAGAATACTACACTGAGTCCATCACATGCAACGTTAGGCAAGCTAATTAAAAAATAGCATCTCGATTCTCACAATTCTTATAATCGAAAATTAACTTATTAAAAATTCACATATTGGTACTAACATTGCTATATAAGAAGAATTATTATACAATGATAATTGTGAACATAAAAGTTCATGTCTAGGTAATTTGTGTTAAGACTTTAAACCAAAGATGATTATTCCTCAACATACATAAAGTCGCGGAGAGATTTTACTGAAGACAATACAGCAGCAGAGATTAAATCATAGGAGTTTTCTTTTAAAAACAAAGTGGCGGAGAAATTAAATCGCAGTTGACTTGGGCAACCAAGACACTGTTAAAAACATAGAAATTTAAATTAAATCACAGTTGATTTGGGCAACGAAGACCCGGTTAAAAACATAGAAATTTTAGGCAGTAAATGAGCGTAACATGATAAAATTTTGGATTATATCTTTAATACATGAAATACATTCATATGGAGATTCTAGCTCTTTCAACAAGTAAAAACTAAATTTTTATGAAGATCTGTAAATCTTATAATTGCTCCACAATTTTCTCGTGAGGCTTCTCAAACTTACCTCCGACACTGTACATAATATTTCTCCATACTTGTTATATCAAAACCTACATTTCTAATACGTTAATTCATGACAGAGTCAAAACATTAAAACACAACTTGGGCTATTGTACATAATATTTTTCTATGTTGCCGAGTACATATATTAGTTGCAGAATTAATGTTTGATCATACTTTTTTACCAACCATGCATTAAATGTCCATTTGACTTTAATTAAATGATGTGTTGTGGAATGGGGAATTTGTACTCCTACTCAACTTCATTTACACCATGTCTAGTAGCCTACAAACTAAATCCGCAACTTGCAAAATATCTACTTGAGGTATGGTTGTTGTCAGTTCATTTAACGCGGTGGTTGAGATTAAGTTTCCAACACCCCTCCTTAATTGCGACTACTGCCATTGAAAATTCCCAAAAAATCTCTTAGAAGAAAAAAAAATTCTTGTGACAATGGCTTTCTGAAGATGTCTGCAAATTGTTCTTCTGATCTACATTTTTGCAACACAATCTCACCATTGTTAATCAATTCTCTTATAAAATGATATTTAGTGTCAATGTGCTTGGTCCTCTTGTGAAAGACATAATTATTTGATAGTGCAATTGCAGAATTGTTGTCACAGAAAATAATTGTTGTTCCCTCTTGTTCATGGCATAAATATCTCAACATTCTTCTCATTCAAACTGCTTGACACGTTGTTGCTGTTGTGGCGACATATTCAATTTTTTCTATTGACAATGACACTATGGGTTGCTTCTTGGAGGCCCATGAAATGGCTCCCGAACCTAAATAAAAAAACATACTATGATGTGCTCTTTTTGTCATCAACACTTCCTATCTAGTCACTGTCAGTGTAACCAACCAGCCTAAAATCATTTGTAGTAGTGTACAAAATACCATACTCCTTTGTCCCATTGACATACTTTAAAATTATTGTGTTTGCTTGCCAATGTGTCTCCTTGGGTGTCTCCATGAACCTTGACACCAAACTCACTACGTAGATTATATCAAGCCTAGTTGCGGTCAAATACATTAAGTTGCCCACCATATTTTTGTATAATGTCAGATTGGCATTGCTGCTGCAATATTCTCTGCTCAACTTCAACCCCATGACAATTCGAGTTGGTGTGGGCTTGTTGTTCTACATATTAAACCTTTCTAAAATTTCTACTACATACTTTGCTTGGAAAATAAAAATACTATTTTCTATTGGCTTAATTTCTATGTCCAAAAAATACCTTAATAAACCCCAAGATAGTCATTTCAAATTCACTTTTCATGACTTCTTTGAAATCAACAATGAGGAAATCATCACTTCCTGTAGAAGCTTACCATCACTCTCTTTCATGTAGACAACAGGCTCACTGTCACATTTGTCAAAGACATTGTCCATCAAGTAAGCATCCATTATGCTATACCATGCACGCGGTGCTTGCATCAGCCCATAAAGAGCTTTCTTCAACCTATACACCTTGTCTTCTTGGAATTCCACCTCATAACTAGATGGTTGCGCAACATATACTTCCTGTTTTAGCACTCCATTCAAGAATGTTGATTTTATGTCCATTTGATACACTTTACATTTATGTTGCACGGTAATTGACAACACAATACACATTGTCTCCATCCTTGCGGCTCATGCAAATGTCTTTGCATAATCTCTTCCATGTTGCTACTTTCATCCTTTGACAACTAGCCTTGCTTTATGCCTTTCAATCTCTTCAATGTTGCCCTTGGTCTTATAGACCCTATTCACTCCAATGAATTATTTTCCCTGCGGAAGGTCAAATAACTTCTATGTGTCAGTCTTTTCTATTGCTCATATTTCAGCATCCATTGTCGCAACCCATTTTTCATCTTTGACTGCCTCCTCAAAATGGATTGGGTCCTCTACATGACAAAACAATGTGAACAAAGAATTTAGACCAAAACTACTATAAACTTCATTTTTCTCATATATTTCAGTTAAATTTCTAAATTTTTTTCCTCTTATGCTTGCAGAATATGGGCTTGACATGTCATTTGGTGTTGTGCTTGAAGCAGATGGTGTTGTAGATATTTGTGGTGTGCATGGAGAATTAATTGCTTGGTTTTGTGGAATTTTCCTATTATTTATTGATGGTGTTAATTGGTCACTTCTTTGTTGAGTTTTAATAGGAGTAGGAGGAGTCATTGTTGAGGAATTACTTACTGCAGTCAATTCCTCTTTGCCTTCATGTGGTATACATGTTTGTGTTAAACAATGCATGGTAAACACACACAAGGAAATAAGATAAGCATTGATATCATTCTATTAATCATAGATTTGAATTTATATTACATTGATGTGACTCTTGGATTCCACATTCCAAGGTCACTTGGACTCCTGTTTGACTGTTCGCCTTCCACACCTACCCATAGAGGATTAGGTGTCCAATATTCCCCCCCTTAATCCGAAGGGGTATGTGTGAGTCCAAGAAGAGATTTGTAATAAAAATCTGCAAATTATGCATGGCAGCACTTAGGCTGAATGAGCTCTCTGAAATGTTGGCATAAAGAGGTGGTTGAAGGATGGCCACCAACACTGGAACAATTAGTGCAGTTCCCAGAACTCTTCCAAATCTGGGAAGAAGCTAAGGTCTTCTGCTAGAGGAGGTGATCCTCATATTTTGAAGAGGGAGACCTTCAACCTAGAGGAAGGGAGTTTTACAACCTGCGATGGTTTAAGGGTGACCACCAACTCTGGAATGCTTGATGCATATCCTGGAACTCTACCAAAAATGGAAAGAAGCTAAAGTCTTCTCGTAGAGGAAGTGTCCCAAATTATTTGAAGAGGAAGAATATCAACCTCACATAGATGGTTTAAGAATGACCACCAACCAAAGGCATGCTCATGGGCATATGTATCTCTGGCTACAACTCTGAATCTGGAATAAGAAATTCTGGCTCATGCTCGCTTGAACAGCTATGTCTCTAGATACAACTTTGAATCTGGAATGACAAGTTGTGGCTCAGGCTCATTTGAATTGTTGTCTCTATGGCTACAAATATGAATCTGGAATGAGAGATTGTGGCTCAGGCTCACTTGAAGTGGCTTCGAAGCTTGTAGATGACCACCATTTTCCCCCCTGTCAGGTACAAGGTGAGATGATGGAGAAAACTCAATTGAAATATTGTTCAATATTCTAGAACAAGTTCTAACATATGCCTTAAACATCTTCTTGTCTGTTGATGCCCTTTGCCAAGAAGCGATCCATCCAAGATGAATCGTTGTTCTTCGGGGAGGTTTATTTCTGAAGCATCTGTGTGAAGAATGGCACAGGCATAGGCCAGGAAAATAAGATAATCTTTTGATATCATTCTATTAACCATAGATGTGCATTTATATTACACCGGCATGAGTATTGGATTCCACATTTGAAGGTCACTTGGACTCCTCCTTGACTGTTCACCTTCCACACCAATCCATAGAGGATAAGGTGTGCAATAGTATTCACATTAATTGACTTCTCTAAACTTCCATCCCATGCTTCCTCTTCTATGAACTGAACATCTCCGTCGATTATGACCCCTTGGCTGATGGATTGTAGAGCTTGTATGCCTTGGATTCATCACTATATCCAACAAAAATGCATTTCTCTCCCTTGTTGTCTAACTTATTCCTTAACTCATCTAGGACATGTGCATAAGCCACACATCCAAACACTCTCATGTGAGTGACACTGTGCTTTCTTTCACTCCATGCCTCTTCAAGAACCATATTCATAACACTTTTGGTTGGACACCTATTAATGATATTTGTTTAAGAAGAAACAACTTCATCCCAATAATCATTTGGAAAATGTTTTTCTCTCAACGCACTCCTTGCAATTTCCATAATGGTCCTATTTTTCCTTTCCACGACACCATTTTTCTGATGTATATACCTTGTTGTAAATTTCTTCTGAATTCCATGTTCCCTGTAGAAACGTAGGAAGTCATTTGAGATATATTCGCCACATATGTCAGTCCTCAAGACTTTGATGTAGTGTCCACTTTTCTTCTAAAAAATAGATTTGTATTGGCAGAAGCGCTCAAACACTTCACTTTTCTGTTTTAGGAAGTAAACCCATGTCTTCCATGTATCATCATCCATGAAAGTCAAAATATAACAGTTTACCCCAATTGATGGTGTCTACATTGGTCAACATAAATATGAATAGAAAATCTCCAAGGGTTCCTTTTCCCTTATTGACTTTCCTATTGGAAATGGTTCTCTATGTTGTTTACCCAATATGCATCCTTCACATAGGCTTTCTAGTTTTTCTATGAGTGGTAATCCCTTCACCATGCATTTCCCATGCAACAAATTCAAACCTCCAAAATTGTGATGACCATATATCAAATTCCACAACCAATTTTCATCTTTAACTTCTGCTTGAAATTTTACTTGTGTGACAACTACAACTTTTCTTTCATCCTCTTGTGAGTTCACTGATAGTTGCGCTTGAGCACCTTCTTCCTTCGATTCTTATATTTAATTTAGAGGAAATATTCTATTATTTGTCATCTGAACTTTTTCAATCAGTTGTCTGCTTGGAGACTTATCCAAAATTGGGCACTCATCATTCTTTAAAAATACATTGTATCCCTTTGAATGAGTTTTCTAATTCTTATGAGGCTATGTTTCAAACCAAGGAAAAAATAAAAATCTGAAATGTACTTATTTTCCCCCTTCCTTGTTATAATTTTGACTCTTTATGTTCCCATGACAGAGACTTTTCTATCAGTCCCTAATATCACTTCTGATTTACACTTTCATCTAGATTGGAAAACATTTCTATGTTCCCAGTCATGTGGATGCTATAGTGTGAATCTAGAAAAAATACATCTCTTTGTTTTTCTTGTGCTACATTGCAAGCTAAAAACATGTTATCATGGTTCTGATTTTCCTTTATGAAATTTACACTTGGTTTTCTACTTATGTCATGTTTCTTCTTTCTAAATTCATTTGCACAATGACCATACTTCTTACAATAATGACATTGAACATGATATTTATCATATCTATGACCTTGTGCTTGATTTTGGCTTGAGCCTTGACTTTTATTTTGATTGTTTCCCCTTCCACTTGAACTTCAAGGTTTGCTTCTTCCACCTTTGTCTGGGCTTCTGCATATTCCTCTATAATTTGATCTTCCTCTACCTCTACCTTAACCAAATGAAACTTGTGTCTTGAAAGCATGTTCCAATGAGGGGTTTCATTTGGTTAAGGTAGAGGCAGAGGAAGATCAAGTGAGATATTCCTTAACCATTTTTCTCTTCTTTGGCCACCACCATGTGAGATATTCCTTTGTCTCTTCTATGGCCACCACAATGGCATCAAATCTTGCTGGAAGGCTTCTCAAAACTTTCTCAACTATTCTCCTTTCCTTAAGTGTCTCAACATGAGACTTGATTTGAGTAACAAATCCAATTACATGTGTAAAAAATAAGTCTACATTCTCAGGCTCTTTCATGCAAATTGTCTCAAAATCTCTTCTCTAAATTTGTAGTTTTTTTGTCTTCACCTTTGCCATGCCT
Organism: Pinus albicaulis; assembly: GCA_034641835.2. Taxonomy (NCBI): domain Eukaryota; kingdom Viridiplantae; phylum Streptophyta; class Pinopsida; order Pinales; family Pinaceae; genus Pinus; species Pinus albicaulis. Next base: position 185,326,831 of record CM076569.1, on the reverse strand, counting down.
TGATAGGTTATCTCGAGGGTATCCCATGGTTTCTTGGACTTCGTTGCTGTTGTGATCCTTAGGAAGATACTTTCATGAAATAATTGAAAAATGTCGAAGAAGGATTTTGAGTCCTTCTTCCGGTTGTCCCTCAACAAATCCTTTTCTACTTGTGTCAAAGCATTGTATGTTGTTGCATCTGCTAGTTCTTGGAAACCATTCTCCACTAATTCACAAATGTCTTGTGAAGAAAAAAAAGCATTCATTGTAATAGCCCAATAATAATATTTTTTTCAATTAAATTGAGGTATTTGTGGATTGGTCAAGATTTTGGTTGAAGCTATCATTTTGAGTGTTTAAAGAAACTTTCTCCCTCATAGTAAATATGCATCCTTTAGAACAACTTTTAACTTCCAATAAAAACACTCGCTCTTACTGTAATAAAATTTTAAACCCGCTCTAATACCATGTTAAAAATTTAAACCAGAGAGTATTCTTCCTCAACACACACAGAGTCGCAGAGATATCTTACTCAAGACAATACAATCGCGGAGATTAAATAATATGATTCTTCCTTTAAAAACAAAGTGGAAAAAATTAAATCACAATTGACTTGTGCAACCAAGACAAGGTTAAAAACTCAGAAATTTCACGTCGAGTAAAATAGAGTAAATGAGTGCAACATAATAAACTTTGGATTATATATTCAAAACATGAAATACATTCATATGGAGATTTCAGATCCTTCAATAAGTAAAAAATAAATTCTTACGTAGATTTACACTTTACACGAGTTGCAGAGTAACTCTTTATAAAACCCATAACTATTTTTTTTCACGCGCCCACCAAGATTTAAATTTTCTCCATAGACCTATTAGAATTACCTCCACCACTTTACATAATATTTCTCCATACTTGTTATATCAAAACCTACATTTCTAGTAAATTAATTCATGACAGAGTCAAAACATTAAAACATAGCATGGGCGATTGTACATAAATATTTTTCTATGTTGTGGAGTACATATATTAGTCGCTGAATTCATGTTTGACCATACTATTTTACCAACCATGCATTAAATGTCCAGTTGACCTTAATTGGAGAATGGGAAATTTGTACTTCTACTCATAACTTCATTTACGCCATATCATTTAGACTGCAAACTAAATCTACAACCTGAAAAATATCTACTTGAGGTATGACTGTTGTCAGTTCATTTAACGTTGTGGTTGAAATTAATTTTCGAAATTTTTTATATTGAAGAAATATTCCGATTTGAATGACTTCAAAGATGTTGCTACCTTATTGATATTTAGATGATTGACATTGGGTTTTTGTTCAAAAGATTCAATAACGTAACTCTGAGGGGTAGGGCTAACTAGTTGGATTTAATTAAACGAGGGGTGATATAAGTGTAAGCAAACAGTTTCATACTTTGCTCTCCTCCAATTTGTTTGGATATTTTGTGGTAGGAGGGTAACAGATTCCCTCGATCGTTTCTCCACAGCTTGAACTGCACTTTTGGGGGATGATAAGATAAACGGTCAATCAGCTAAAGTGGGAAAAAAAAACTCGTGTATCTCAAAGTGGGTGTCTCTACTTGGGATTGTTGTTCATAATTCTTAGAAGAGAAAAATGGTTGAATTGGATTAATATCAAAGTTGGTATTGGCCTAGCCATAATGGAAGTGCTGGAGGGAATTTTTTGGTGTTTTTTCTCTACTCTGCTCATATGTTTATGGTTTTTCTTCACTTGTGGGCTTGTTTCTGGAATTCCCAATTCAACCACCAATCCACTTAACCTTGGTTCTTCACTGACTCCTCAAAATAAGAGGACTTTCTTGGTTTCCCTAAATAAAAAAATTTCCGTTGGATTTTATGAAGTGGGTCAAAATGCTTATGTTTTTTCCATATGGTATACTCAGAAACGTAATCAAACAATGGCTTGGGAGGCCAACAAAGAGCAACTAGTCAATGGAAGAAATTTACATATTTCTATAGAGAATGATGGAAATCTAGTTCTTAGGGATGCATATGGTAGCACTGTATGGATTACCAACACTAGGAACATGAATGTAAAATATGTGGTTCTTCTAGAAACGGGAAACCTGTTATTACGCAACTCTTTAGATGATCATTTATGTGGGAAATATTCCAATCTCCAACCGATACTCTTCTTCCATCTCAACCCCTTGATAATAATGCAGAGTTCATATCCAAATTAGGGAATTCCACATTTAATCCAGGATAGTATAATCTCTCTTTCGATAGTGACAACATTCTTCAACTAAATTACTAGGGATTAGGCATATGGAGAGACTATTGGCCTGATCCTAGCCAAAAACTATTTGATAACAACATAAGGTCATACAATAGTAGCTACCAAGTGGTGTTGGACGACTTCAATAATTTGGTCTCAAGAAACACATGCACCTTTAATGTGTTAGATTATGGAGAAGGTCTCAAGAGAAGATTAACTTTGGACTTTGATGAAAACTTCAGACTGCAGAACTTGGTGGAAAGGACAGGTCTATGAAATATTATATGGATGGTTATTCCTGATCAATTTTATGTTCATGGCTTCTATGGAATCAACGGTCTCTGTATATACACTCTGAATCCCAACTGTACCTTCCCCCCTAGTTTTCACAGGAAATATTCCATCGATTGGTTCCAAGGTTGTGAGCGCAATAAAACACTGAGTGCATCTAGTACAAAGCTTATTTATCTTCCACATAAAAATTATTATGGAAACAATCAAAGTCACACTAGCACTGGGAAAGCATTTAAAGAGTGTAAATATTTGTGCATTAACGAAAAAAAATGTGAAGCCTTTTCTTACAAAATGGAATGCTCCAGAGCTTGTTTTCCTAAGTGTTTACTTGTCAATGGATATCGATCTCCGACTCAACCAAACCACATATATATCAAAGTTTCTAGCAATGATTCTTTTGTTTCTAATTTCACTAGTGCGTCTCAGACTTTTCCATTAAATTGTTTGGTGTTGACTCCCATTGTGTTAGGGATGGGCCAATACAAGAAGCACAAGACATGAATAGTTGTCAAATATACACTAAGATTTTTGATTGAATTTGGTGTCATAGAGATGGTTTTTGCAATATTTGGATGGCCATATATGCTTACAACATTTAGATATCCTAGCTTAGACACTCTAGGTTACTCAGTGATTCCTCAGGAATTCAAGAAGTTCAATTTTTCATATTTGAAGAAGGCCACTAATAACTTCAAAATAAAAACTAGGGGAAGGAGGTTTTGGGATGGTGTACAAATACATGATCCTCGATGGTGAGGTGATAGTAGTGAAGCAACTAGAAGGGCTATACCAAGGTCATGATCAATTTTGGGAAAACATGAGTATGATTGGAAGAGTCCATCATATGAATCTTGTTCGTATGTTTGGCTTCTATGTGGAAAGAAAACACAAGTTTCTCATTTATGGGTATGTTGAAAGTGTGTCTCTAGACAAGTATATTTTCACAGAAAGAAATGATAGAGTTTTGGGGTGGAAAGAAATATTTGGGATTGCAAAAAGCACGGGTAAGGTTGTTGGAATATTAATTCCAACTGCCTGCAGACAACAAAAGGACAGAAGAATTAAACTCTGATGGAGAAGGACACAGGCAGAAGTAGAAATATGACAAAATTAATTCTTATGGGATCAAAATACAGCATCAACAGAAAGTTTCGTTTTTTTTTTGTTGGCAAGCAACCAAGCATTCAACCCAACACCTACTGCAATGAATCCTCCAGCAACCATTTGATTTGAATTAACACATAGCCAGCAGCACATTCTGGGGGGCAGCAAGCTTGAGATGCAAAGAGGAGTGATGACCCACTGGAGGAGGTGATGTCACCTTCCTCCAGACCAATTAAATCATTTTCAAGGGAGGCAAAGAAATTGGCTCTTGCATAATGTTTGAACCCCACAGAATATTTGCTTAATGTTTTTGATTTAGTTTTTTAGTTGTCATGGCATATATGCTTTATTTGTTTGTTTTAAACTTCGGATATATATATATATATATATATATATATATATATATATATATATATATATATATATATATATATATATATATATATATATATATATATATATATATATATATGGAATATTTATAATATATATACATATTTTAATGTTGAATTTATATATATGCATATGCAGAGTGCATTGTAGTGTATTGTGAAATGTAATTTCTTGCCCGAGGGCAAAAAGAAAAATAGAGAGAGATAGAGAACAAAAAGATAGAGAGCAGTAAGCTGTGTTTTGTAGCAGCGTATGCCAAAGGAAAAGAATGCTCTGTGAGTAACAACGTATGCCAAAAAGGGGAGAGATGTGTTTTGTAGTTGTAGAAGTTTTTTTTTGTGAATCCAGAACTTCGTTCTGAAGAAAGAATTTCACTTTTGTAATAGAGTTTTGTTTTTAATGAAATAGAGTGTTTATTTCATCTCTCTCTCCACAATTTTACTTAATCTCTGTGTTGTGGGAGAGGAATTTTATTTTCCTCTGTGTGTTCAGAATATTTCATAAATTCCAACATGGTATCAGAGCTAGTCTAGGCACTCAGTGAACGAAGCAGAGATCGCTCTTCACTGCAGAAGCTGTAAGAAGGTTGTTCACGTGGATTTCTCCAGCATAGAGAAAGCTTCTATTTTTTTACACAGTCAAAAGAGTTTAATTGTTTCATTTGTTTTCTAACATAGTCAAGAAAATTTTCAGGTTTGCATAGTTACGATGGCAGCAGCAGGCACTAGCCTGACGAATCCCCAACTTCCATAGTTTAACGGGAAGAACCATGAATATTAGGCAATCATGATGAGAGCCCTATTTGATTCACATGACATATGGGAGCTAGTTGAGAATGGCTACCCAGAACCAGTAGACGGAGCAGCGCTGGCTGCTTTGACAACAGAAGAAAGAGACTTGTTAAGAGATAATAGGAAGAAGGACTACACAGCCATCTTCTATCTCTTTCAGTCAGTGCATGAGAGTATTTTCCTAAGGATTGCAGCAGCAAAAAAGTCTAAAGAGGCATGGGATATTCTCAAAACATCCTATCAAGGCATGGAGAAGGTGAAGACAACAAAACTACAAATTCTGAGGAGAGTTTTTGAAACTCTCTGTATGAAAGAGTCTGACACCATAGACCTATTATTCACTCATGTTATTGGGTTGGTTACCCAGATAAGGTCTCATGGAGAGACACTTTAACAAAGAATAATAGTGGAGAAAATCTTGAGAAGTTTACCCTCAAGATTTGATGCCATAGTAGTGGCAATAGAAGAGACAAAGGATCTCTCACTATTTACACTGGATGAGCTTAGTGCATCCTTGATGTCTCATGACCATAGACTGAAGAGAGGAATAGATTCCTTATTCGAACAAGCTTTCAAGACTCAAATGTCTTTTGGCCAAGGCAGAGGTCAAGGCAGTGCAAACAACAGAGGAAGAGGAAGAAACCCATAGAGAGGTGGAAGAAACAACCCTGAAAGCACAGGTGGAAGGGGCGGTAATCAGAACCAGAATGAAGGTTCAAGCCAACTTCAAGCTCATGGACAAAGGTATGATAAATCCCAATTCCAATTTCATTATTGCAAGAAATATGGGCACTATGCCAATGAATGTAGGAAAAATAAAAATGACATGAATAATAGGCAAAATGATAATTTTACAAAATAATAAAAGAACCAAAAGACTGTGCTATTAACATGTAATGTAGCACAAGATAAACGAGATTATGCATGGTTCATAGACTCAGGTTGTAGTAACCACATGACTGGAAACATAGCAATGTTTTTCAATCTAGATGAAAATGTTAAATATGAAGTAACAACAGGGACTGATAGTAAGGTCTTTGTCATGGGAAAAGGAAGTGTAAGTATCCTAACAATAAAAGGAGAACATAAGTTTGTGCCAGATGTATATTATGTACCTGGATTGAAATGTAATCTTTTGAGCATTGGACAGCTCATAAACAAGGGCTACAATGTATTCTTTAAAGATGATGTGTGCACAATCATGGACATACCTCCAAGAAAGAAATCCATTGCAAAGGTATAGATGACAAGCAATAGGATGTTTCCTCTCAAGCTTAGAACAGAATTGAAGGAAAGAAAAAAAATGTAGCAATTGTAACACAAGAGGTCTTTCAAGAGGAAGTGAAAGATGAAAACTGGTTATGTCACTTGAGATTTGAACATCTAAATTTCAGAAGCTTGAACTTATTGAACAGAAAGGGAATGGTAAAATGATTACCACTGATTGAGAAACTGGATAACCTTTGTGAAGGCTGCATCTTAGGCAAACAACACAGAGAAATATTTCTAGCAGGGAAGAGTATAAGGGCAAAGACACCCTTAGAGATTTTCCACTCAGATTTGTGTGGACCAATGCAAACGCCATATTTAGCTTGTAGAAAATATGTTTTGACATTCATAGATGATTACACCAGAAAGACATGGGTGTATTTCTTGAAACAGAAGAGTGCAGTTTTTGAACAGTTCTGCCACTTCAAAGCTCTTGTTGAGAATCAGAGTGCACACTACATCAAAGTGCTAAGAACTGAAATAGGTGGAGAATACATCTCCAAAGAGTTCCTACGTTTCTGTAGGAATAATGGCATACATAAGTAGTTTACCACAAGGTACACACCTTAGCAAAATGGTGTTGCAGAAAGGAAGAATAGGACCATCACGGACATGGTCAGAATTATGATGAAGGAAAAACATTTACCAAATGAGTATTGGGCTGAAGTTGTCAATTGTGAACCATATATCTTGAATAGATGCCCAACCAAAGCTGTTATGAACAGATTTCCAGAAGAAGCATGGAGTGGAACAAAGCAGTTTGTCGCTCACATGAAAGTCTTTGGATGTGTGGCTTATGCACATGTCCTAGATCAATTGAGAAAAAAGTTGGACAGCAAGGGGGAGAAGTGTATATTTTTTGGATATAGTGATGAGTCCAAGGCATAAAAAATCTATAATCCATCCACCAAGAAAGTAATAATAAGCAGAGATGTGCAGTTTATTGAAGAAGAAGCTTGGGATGGAAGCTTAGAGAAAATAGTGAATGTGAAGACATGTGTGTCTCACAAAGAACAAGAGGAAATGACAACAAAAAATAATCCCTCATTGGTGGTGACTCCTCTACCACCACAAGCACAACAAACCACACCACAAGCTGGAAATAGAACAACCTCGAGAAATCAAGGAAGTGCTTCTCTAAGCACACCAAAAGGAACTGAAACTCCCTCAAGTTCAAGTGGAACTCCAAGTACACCAAGAAGACTGAGATTCAGAAATCTGAGTGAGATTTATGAACAAGGAGAGGTAAATGATAATGCTGGTCTAAACTCTTTATTTTCTTTGTATTGTCATGTTGATGACCCAATTCATTTTTAAGATGTTGTAAAAGAAGAAAAATGGATTGAAGCAATGAACGAAGAGATTGGTGCAACAGAAAATAGTAATACATGGGAGTTAGTGGACCTCCCTAAAGGGAAAGAATTCATTGGAGTAAAATGGGTCTATAAGACCAAGAGCAATGCTGAAGGCAATATTGAAATGCACAAAGCAAGACTTTTTGTCAAAGGCTACAAGCAACAACAAGGAAGAGATTATGAAGAAACCTTTGCACCGGTTGCAAGGATGGAAACGGTGAGAACAGTGTTGTCCATAGTAGCACAACAGAAATGTAAGGTTTACCAAATGGATGTGAAATCGGTATTCCTGAATGGAGTGTTGAAAGAAGAGGTATATATTAAACAACCTCCAAGCTATGAGATTGAAGGCCAAGAGCACAAAGTATGCAAGTTGAAGAAAGCTCTGTATGGGCTGAAGCAAGCACCGAGAGCATGGCACAGCAAGATAGATGCTTACCTGACTGAAAATGGATTTGAGAAATGTGATGGAGAGCCCACACTCTAAATAAAAGAAACTGATGGTAATATTCTTATTGTTGTTTTATATGTAGATGATTTAATCTTTACTGGCAATGAAGTTTCTCTCATTGCTGATTTTAAAGCAGTCATGAAGAGTGAATTTGAAATGACTGATTTGGGTTTTTTGAGATATTTTCTTGGAATAGAAGTAGAGAAAAATGAAAAAGGGATTTTAATTTCCCAAGAAAAATATGTTGAAGAAGTGTTGAAAAGATTCAACATGCAGAACAACAAGGTAGTTGTAACTCCAACTGTCATGGGGTTAAAATTGAGCAAAGAAGATCACAGCAAGAATGTCGATCCGACATTGTACAAGAGCATAGTTGGCAGCCTTATGTATTTGACTGCAACTAGGTCAGATATTATGTACACTGTAAGTTTAATTTCCAGATTCATGGAAACACCAAAAGAGACTCATTGGTAGGCAGCCAAGAGGATTCTAAGGTATGTGAATGGAACGAAGGGGTATGGTATTTCATACTCGCCATCTCAAAATTTTAAATTGATTGGTTACACTGACAGTGATTAGGCTGGAAGTGTAGATGACAAGAAGAGCACATCTGGATATGTGTTTCATTTGGGATCGGGAACCATTTCATGGGATTCCAAGAAGCAACCTATAGTTTCTTTATCAACAGCAGAGGCAGAATATGTAGTAGCAATAGCAACAGCAACAGCATGCCAAGCAGTATGGATGAGAAGAATGCTCAGAGATTTATGTCATGAACATGACAAAGGAACAAAAATTTATTGTGATAATAGCTCAGCAATAGCTTTATCAAATAATTTTGTCTTCCATAAGAGAACAAAGCATATTGATGCAAAATTTCATTTTATAAGAGAATTGGTTAATAATGGTGAGATTGTTTTGCAGCACTGCAGGACGGAGGAATAGTTTGCTGATATCCTCACAAATCCATTAACACAAAGAAGTTTTAACTATCTCAGGAAATGTCTGGGTATGCAAGAAAGCAGCAGTTGTAATTAAGGTAGAGTGTTGGAATATTAATTCCAACTGCCCACAGACATCATAAGGACGGAAGAATTAAACTCTGATGGAGAAGGACATAGGCAGAAGCAAAAAGATGACAAAATTAAATGTTGATGGGATCGAAAGACAATAGCAGCAGAAAGTTTCATTTTTTTTTTATTGGCAAGCAACCAAGCATTCAACCCAGCACCTACCGTAATGAATCCTCCACCAACCATTTGATTTGAATTAACGCACAGCCAGTAGCACATTACGAGGGGCAACAAGCTTGAGCTGCAAAGAGGAGTGATGACCCACTGGAGGAGGTGATGTCACCTTCCTCCGGACCAATCAAATCATTTTCAAGGGGGGGGGGGGGGGGCGGGCAAAGAAATTGGCTCTTGCATAACATTTGAACCCCATGGAATGTTTGTTTAATTTTTTTTATTTAGTTTTTAAGTTGTCGTGGCATATATGCTTTATTTGTTTGTTTTAAACTTTGGTTATATATATTTTAATATATATATATATATATATGAAATATTTATAATATATATACATATTGTAATGTTGAATTTATATATATGCATATGTCAAGTGCATTGTAGTGTATTTTGAAATGTAATTTTTTGCCCAAAGGAAAAAATAAAAACAGAGAGAGATAGAGAGAAAAAAGATAGAGAACAGTAAGATTTGTTTTGTAGCAGCGTATGCAAAGGGAAAAGAATGTTGTGTGAGTAGCAGCATATGCCAAAAAGGGGAGAGTTGTGTTTTGTAGCAGAAGAAGTTTTTTTTGTGAATCCAGAACTTCGTTCTGAAGAAAGAATTTCACTTTTGTAACAGAGTTTTATTTTTAATGAAATAGAGTGTTATTTCCATCTCTCTGTCCGCAATTTTATTTAATCTATGAGTTGTGGGAGAGGAATTTTATTTTCCTCTGTGTTTGGAATATTTCAGAAATTCCAACAAAGGTTTTAGCCTACCTCCATGGAAAATCTTTGGAATGCATTCTGCACTGTGACATCAAACCCCAAAATATACTTTTAGACAAGAAATTTTCTCCCAAGGTTTGTGATTTTTTATTAGCAAATATGGTAGACAAAGATCAAGCATTCTCCTTCTCCATAATTAGAGGCATGAGGGTTTACTTAGCACTGGAGTGGACGATGAATATTCCAATCATGGCCAAGGTGGATGTTTATAGTTTCGGGATTTTTTTGTTAGAGATAGTGACTGGAAGAATCTCGTTATCCACTTCAACAATAAAAAATTATGGGCATTCTCTATAGTGGGTGTCTGCAATGAGGAAATGGAGAGGGATTGAGGAAGTAGTGGATCCGAAATTGCATCGAAATTTTGATTCGGAAGAGGTGGAGAGAGTCTTAAAAACAACACTGCTCTCCATTCAGTTTGAAAAGGATGTGAGACCTTCCATGAGCAAGGTTCCCGAAATACTTTCTAAAATAGATTTCTTTTCCACAACAAATTTCATGTTTCCTTACGACTCGACAGATTTCTCTTCCACAACAGAGGGTGCATCCTCTTCCTTGTCTTATGGAGTACAAAGTTAACAATGTGGCAACCAGAGGATTCCTCTTTACTCACATGCATATATCCATTATTTTTGTAATGTAATGAAATCATATATCCATCATTAGAACAATGTAATTAAAGAAAACAAAAATAATTTTCTTTCGTAATTTTCATCATTATATCTAAAATCATAATCCTTTAATGGATGTAATAGGATTAAAATCATAATCATTTAATAGATGTAATACGATGAAGGATTTTCTTTTTATAGCTATCCATCTATATGTTTGGTTTATTTCAAAAACAAAGAAGATGTTTTTTATAAGATATTTGGCTTTCTTTGAGAGAGGAGAGATAATTTGTAAGTTTCAAGCTCGTATTTTGTAATCAGAATTGAGGATTTTATTTTTGCAATGCATTTTCCCTATTTGATTAATGGATTTTTGAGGATTCACGTTTTATCATTTTTCTAACTAGTGCCTTTTCTAAGGAGGAAGGCCCCTTTTCTTAGTCAAGTATTGTTTATATCGATAACTTAATTGTAGTCAAAATTTCTATTTCTCTTCATTTATGTATGTATTTTATTTTTGGTATTGATGCAACTCTAATAAATTAGTAATTTCTACAATTTTGATCTTTATTCATGTATTTTCTAAGGAATTACATCATGTGAGTTAGGGTTTTTGTTGTAACTCTGATATAGCTTTAACATTGCTCTATTTCTAGAATTTTAAAAATTATTCTTTCTTAAATAGTTTGGATTAGTTAATGTATGCATTTGGTTTATGGTTTCAATTTTCTTTCAAGAAAGTGTGAGTTAATGATTTTTTTATTAAATTCATTTCCATTGCACATGCAATTGCATATTAGTTACAAAAATCAAGGGAATTATTGACACTTGGCAAAGTAATCTTTGGATGTTGGTGTGATTTATTTTTCTCACAAGTTGATTTACTTTCCTACAATTCACTTTTCTCCAACATAGATTGAACAATGTGATTTGCATTCCTACAAGTGTGGATTGGCTTGAAGGATTGAAGGTGTGATTTAGATTCCTATGTGACCTTAAAAAACATCTATCTTGAACTGTTACAATCATTTAGTTATTACAAATTCAAGAAACATACACAATTGTTCTAGCATATATTGTGCATGAAAATTTGCAAGTTCCCTTACAAACCTTGGGTTAGCAAGTAAATAAATAGCCTTTTGGTTGTCTCTCTAATAAAATTGAAAGGTAATTAAAAGCCACAATTAAAAGGAATCATTTTTCTGACATTTTGTGTTTTTCCATCTCATATCCCCTAATAGCAATGATAAGACTATATCATTGAAACTTAAGAATTAGTACCTATGGAAACAACCAAACAATCCCATGAGTCTAATAATGAACAAAACAAATTGGTACACTTATCTTCATCTAAAATCTTAATATAAATATATAATAGTTGAATTACCACAATATTGAAGGCATTTATATGATTTATCACCGAGTTTGCATCCTTCATCCTAAGATTATATGAGATTTTCCATTGAAAAAAATTATTCACCAAGGAGTTAAACTGGAATAAAGTCCCTAACTTGTTCCATAATGGCTTTTCTATAGCTTCTCCTTAAAAATTTAGTAATAATGAATTTGAGATGCACAATTGTATTGTACACTTTATCTTTCTATCCAACTTGGTATAATATTTTATCGACAACCTTGCTAGTGAAGTACTTAAATCCACAAAAACAACTAACCTTTGTCCACTGAGAGATCTTCCATTTTGAGTTTTCATAGATTAAAAATCAACCCATTGAATTTCTCAATCTCTATCGTTTAACTAAACTCATTTCCTTTTATCTCAATAATCAATTACATAGATCTTCCCACTGTAACAAGGTCTACCACAAACCCAAGCAAGACCCCTTAGCCACAAAAGTATCCTCTTGAAGCCAAACTTCTCTGACATTAAACGTAGGGCTTAACCATATATAATTAATTGCTGCTAACAAATGATCAATAAAATAGAAAAGAAAAATGTCACATACACACATTCACATAGAGATCCTACCCTAGAAAACCAAAAATATTTTTCAATGTATTCATATTCATAGTATTACAATATAATATGTATATCCTCTAACATCTCGAAACTACCAATCAATCTAACCTATATTAAAATATAACCAAAGTATCTTAATCAAAACTACAACACCATTGGAAAAACCATCAAAGTGAAAACCATGTTCCGAAGACTACTAAAAAGGACAAAAACCACCCATATTTGGTTTAAGAGCACTACTCTTGAACCCTTGTGTAGGGGGGTTCCACCCCCTTTCAACCCTTTCAGAAAGAGAGGGCAACGATCTCCCCACTATGCCAAACACGATGTACAACATGTGAAGGTAGTCATATAAAGAATATAACACATACCCAAAAATGTGTGTGATATTGTCATTTGTGAAACAAAAGCATGTGAGTATAAGCTACAATTACTTCCTCTTAATTAAAGTATGTGATTTTACCCTAGAAAATAAAAAATAGTGTTCAATATATTCATCTTTATAGTATTATAATACAATATGTATATAGCACAACATTTGTAAACTGCCAATCCATTTAGCCTATATTAAAATGAAACCATAGTCCCTTAATCAAAACTACAACACCTTGGACAAAACTACCTTGCACCACAAAACTAATCAAGGTGAAAACTGTGTGTTGAAAAATTCTAAACAATAATGCAAAAACCACCAAATATTTAGAAAATTTTACAAAAGTTTATCTTTGTGAGTGAGTGATAAGATCACACATTTGTTCCAATTGTGCAAATAGTAGTTACAATATCCACATGTCTATTTATTCAACATCCATGTGATTTGTTTGCGTAGCACATATACAAAAATGAGATAGAAAAAGAACCAAAAAAAGGCACTTAGGTGTTGGAAGAGGTCTTTGATACATGATTGAATGAAATTTCGACATAAAGAGTACTCCTACAAACAATAGAGGTAGGATAAAGAACATTGGAGTCATCAATCTGTGGTGTGAATTTTACTGAATAGTTAAGTCAAATTCCACATTGTTTGGGAGGTTTTTTTTTACCTAAATAAACTCGCAAAAATGGTTAGATTAGAGATAAAGAAAATAAACATAAATAATGTTTTATATATTCTTAAATGGATAAGTAAATCAACAATTGAGAAAAACAAGAAACAAGATGGATTATGGGAAGCAATGACTCTATATTCCAAATGGTTCAAGAAAATTGGTCTACTAAGAGAAACATTGGAGGATGTGAGGCTTATGGAGCCATTTTCTAGTCTCAAATGGAAGTTTTTTCTTACCTTCCCTTTGCAAGATCTCTCTCCCAAAAGTGTTGAACAAATCTAATGATGGATGCTCAAAGGTTACAAGGAAAATGTTATTAATCTTTGAGAACTTGTGATGAAAAAATCAAACTAATTTTCGAAACATGTCCTTGCACTCTTTCTTCATGGAATGACTATCTTAAGGGTCTTATTTATAACATTTTCATAGTTTGTCATGGTTTTTGGTTCATCGAATGAGTTTGGATGCTGTTGTGTGTCGATCATGCTTGGAGGACATGAGGAGTACTTTGGGGGCCCCAATTAGTCTCTCTCAAGTGTGTTGTACGTGGAGGGTAGCCATGCAACCTTAGTATTTAATTATGATATGATATTAATATTTCCTTGTGTCATTATTTCATGAAAGGTTACTTTTTACATATCTGTGTAGCTACCAAAGGCATAAGAACATGGATCTGTGTAAATCTAGATTAGTGATTTTGCATTGATTAGTAAAACCTAATTTATATTGTTTATTCCATTTTTTTTGTTATTGATTATAAAGCATACAAAACCTTTTTTCTACTTAATTGATGTTGTCTTCTGTTGATCATGTCATCCCCCTATTAAATTTTGACAAGCAATCCCGCCCAAACCCTTCAAACCCCCTCTTTTTGGTCTAAAAAATCCTTTTTCTGCCTATCGTTACCTTTTCCTAGCCTCAAAATTGCATAAAAAAGGCCGAAATCCCACATTATAACATATTTAAGGCCTAGCACCTTTCAGTCCTAGCCCCCTCAGGCTTTTTCTCCACGTGACCTGGATGCTAGACCAAGCATTAGCTCGGAGAGCGCTTATCGTAGATGGATATCGGGCGCAGTATTACTCGTCGATCTGTACAGATCGGACGACCTTCATAAATCATCGTCACGCCCGTGGCCCAACCTGTTTACCACTCCGATCACTTGTCTACCGTCCGATCAACCTGCAAAATCAACGGTCCACAGCTCACCCGCCCTGGTGGTCCCCGCGCCAAAACACCGTGGAGAAAACCACCAGTTTCCATCGCACCACCTTTTGAAGGTGGGCGGTATTTCTCATTTCGGAGCGATTCCACTCACCGCCTGACACGTGGCACCGACACTGTTTCAAAAACCACCCTCTATCACGCGTTATCGTTCGTCCAAATATCTGACGCGATATTGTTATCCACTGTCTGATCTGGGGCAGGTAATTTGAGGTAGTCGCTCCACAAAGATGCACGGGTTTTAATTCATAGCAGTTAGACCCCTGGCCCACCATCCATCGCCCTACGACACATTCTCAGCCGTCGATCTCCTCTTGAGATCGGACGGTCAGGATTTACTACATACCCCGCCGTTGACCCCGTACTGCCATGTCACCATTCCACGTGTTTTTGTCATTTTTCACCCGCTCCTTTATATATATTCCATTTCTAAGGTCAAATTTAAGTTTCTATGTTTAAATATTTTGCGTTCCGCCAACTTTCTTCATCCTGTGCGCTGCATGCTCCACCATGATCCTGCATTATTCTGCCATCTCACCAGTCTGCACGTCCACTCTCATTGACCTCGCTGCATCCACTTTCCCATGCAATTGTTTTCTTGACGATTTTGTGTGTTTTGCAGGGTACGAGCGGCGGTAAACCACCATGATTCGCAATCTCGGTTACAGTAACAGAGAACACTAGAAAGGACCATTTTTCAGAGGCTAAAATTCTGGAGAAAGGCCTGGGAAGCTGTTATGACATGAACTCCATTAAAGAAGCAGGGTTAAACTCTGTCAAACCCTCCAGAGTCATTTGAAGCACAAATTTCACAATTGGAGACATTTATGGAGAGGTAGAGAAATATCAGTGAATGATCAAGGAATTCAACGTTTAGCATTGAAGATTTTAAGCCTTAGTCCAGGGTTTAGAAGGCAAAGGTACCAGATCGAGGATATCATGGATCACACAGAGGGTACCATGCACACAAAACGATACCCTCCAGGTTTCATTTCAACAGAATTTTCTTTCAGGAAAGGACGGAATGTCCATGTGATTTTACTTTTATGCCGTGTTCCTAGAGAGACTTTTACCTAGTGCATTTACTTCAGAAAGCAAGCCACAGAGTACATACAACACTACAGAGCCGTCAAGCAGTATGGGCGGGCACTTTTTCACCATCCTGTCTTAATGAGGTGAATTAAATGTTCATCACCCATCCCCTTTTCTAGATTTCTTTTTCTCCTATAAAACTCCCAAAAAACAGATTATTGAGGGTTCCAGATTTTCAGAAAGCTAGACAGTAAGAGAATTTTTGTATACATTTTGTAAGAACTCTTATATGAATGTACAGAGCCCGTTGGGTTTCAGTGAGGAGGAGTTCCATCTTTGAAGAGGATTCTGGTCTTTGGTGTCTCAAATTTTGTAGCTTTCCCTTATATGTGCTAATTTAATCGTTCATTTCAGTTCATCCATCTTTCTCGTATCATGTTTTGGAATGCGAGTGGCTCACTGTTTATCTTGGTGTGAATTTATCCTAGTTGATACTTATGCTAGAATCAGTCAAGCGCTTTAAATATATCTCATGCATTATATACTGTTCCATTTCTCACTGAAACCATATTTCTGCTATATTAGCTTCCGTGGTTGTTATTTTTAAAACACTATTATTATGTATGGATTCTTAAATTGGTAAACCCATTACATGGTGATATGTGTATCTGGATATCATTTATATGATAGCTAGTATTCTATTAATCTTTCATACACAGCAAACACCATCTAATACTTTATTTCTGTGAGATATTTCTGAACCGACACTCTTTACAGTAAGCTGCCTCTAAATTGTCTGATTCTTTCACATTGGAGTTTTACACCTTGCCTCTGCAGTGTTTCTCTCCCTATATCTAGTTTCTGGAAGTTTTGGTCCCATTCAAATTAACCTCCTTGTTTACAGGAGTTAGCATGAGAGCCTTTTGTTGATAACTCCCCATGTTATATTATACACTCCTTGCTATATAAGATGTCCTAGGCACTGGTCTTTCACAACTCAAGGTTGTCTCTAGGAACGACAACATCTTTTTGGCACCGTTGCCGGGGAATGAAGTTGAGAAAATTTAAATCCCTAGGCCTCGACAAAACCTAATTCGCTCTTCAAATAGGTGAGCATGGAGAGTTGAGAGTTGTAGATCCCTCACCTTGGTGACTCCACATTCTTTTGTAAATTTACTTGCAGTCCTGGCTCCTCGTAAGCCACACCTGAGGTCAAATACGTCTCAGCCAAAGACACCTTCTGAGTCTGACCCAGAGAAGATCATACATAGAAGAAATTGGAGGGAAAGGAAATCAGTCCACACTGAAATCCCTGAATTGTCTATAGAAAACTTTCCATCCTCTTCGTCTCAAGTAGCCCGAGTGCTAGATCTCGACTCCACTGTGGGAGATACCGATTACTATTTAGATAGTCCACCCAGGGGAGGTGTCAGAATTAAAGATAACTTTCATCCTACTCCTGAGGCCGAAGAAGTTAAGGAAGTCACCGAAGTAGTTGCTATTAATAGACCGTTGTTCCCCTCAACACCTCAAGCTGTTGTACAATACATTCCTATTATTATTCATACTCTACTTCCTCCTCCTCCTCCTTTTACACATCAAACTATTGTACTACCTCCACCTCCTCCAATGGCCAATGTTCCAAGCTTCTTGTTGAATAAATATGCTCCCCTAGCATTACCTCAAGTGTTGAATGATATGCCACAGGATTATCTGAAGATCTTACCCAGATTCAATGGGGAAAATGAGATTGAAGCTCAAAAACATCTTGAGGTCTTCTGCTCTTTCGCAGAGAACTTTAATGTAGAACATTTGGATGTAGTCTTAGGACTATTTGTTCAATCTCTGGATGGTGAAGCCAGAAAATGGTTTAAGACATTGGGAGACCGTTCTGTTACCACTTGGGAAATAATGGAAGATACTTTCCTCAGGAAATGGGGAGAGAAGAAAGACCATGGACATTGTCTTACTGAGTTCAATACACTCAAGAAAAGACATAATAAAGGGGTGTCAGAGTTTATCAAGAGATTTAATAAGTTGTATCTAAGCCTTCCTGCTGACATGAAACCTCATCAAACTGCTGCTAAAGTTGTTTTCATAGCAGCCTTTGACTTAGAATTCGGTTTCTCTTTGAGAGAAAGAAAGCCTGCCACCCTGGATGATGCTTAGACAGATGCTCTAGAGTTGGAGGCAAATTTTTCCTCCACTGGTAAATCAAAGGGAAAATCCGAACAAGATACTCGAAGAAGGGGAAAGGAGGAGGTATCTACCTCTAACCAGGACAGAGACTCAGACAGAATTGAAGAAATGAACAAAATGATTAAGAATATTTCTAGTAAGTTGGTCAAACTTGAATTGGAGGCCAAGAATTCAGCCTCCAAGAATTTCCATAATGCTCCAAACAAAGGTTACAATCCTCAGTATAGGAAACCACCCCTACAAATATTGCAAAGGGAGCTAAAGGAACAACAAGATCAGGTACCACACCCATTATACTTGGAAGGCCCAGTGGATGGTCCTACTGAAGACGCTGCCTATGAGCTAGAGGATGCAAATATTGCTTTTTCAAATAGTGAGGAAGAAGAATGCCCATTGCAAGAAAATGATGGAACCCAGTTCTCATTGCAAGAAGAAGAGAAGGTCAGAGACACAGAAGACTCAGAGATTGATAACTATTGTAAGCAATTTGTTGATTTCATGCAAGTACAGTTCAATAGAACATATGATCTCAGATCTTCGAGGAAGAGGACTCGTACTCAAGATCAAGAAAAGGAGCCATCCCAGAAGGAAGCACCCGCTCAGAAGGATTCAACAATGCAGAAAGTCATAGACAAAGGTAAGAGGCCTCTAAATAAACCTTTTCAGTCTAATGATCAAATTCCTTCCTCTTCAAAAGTAGTCATTCCCCCTAGTGCCAGGCCTGTGTCAAAAGAAGTCAAACCCTCAGCCGAAAATAAAGAGTCAAAATAAGTTGTACTAGAGAATTCCTCCCCTGCTTTTAGTCTGCAAAAGGAACTTGAGAAGGTCAAAATCCCAGTTCCCTTGACTGGACTGTTGAAGCAACCTGCTTATCAATCCCAAGTCACCTCTTTTATGCTCCCTCTAGAAGCAGCACTCATCCCAGATAGTCTCAACCTTCAAGAAGAAAGACCCATGGTTGTGTTTGGTCCACATGTTGAGGAATTAGATGCTTCTACTCCTCCCTTCTATGTGTCTCTAGTGATTCATGACCTGCTATTACATAACTGTATGTTAGATTCTGGAGCTTCCCATAATCTACTGCCTCTATCAGTCATGGAACAACTAGGATTACAAATCACCCATCCATAGAAGGAACTCTATTCATTTGATTCCAAAAGAGTTAAATGCCTGGGGATGATCAAGGATTTGGTGGTCAATTTCGCCCAAATCCCAGCAAAAAGTGTGGTGATGGATATTGTGGTGGTTGACATCCCAGCTCGCTTTGGCATGTTGTTGTCAAGATCCCGGGGGACAAAAATTGGTGGGTCAGTCAAATTGGAATTAACATATGCCACTATCCCAGTTTTTGGTGGCCAGGAGAGGAGGTTATACAGGGAAACTAGATTTGTCAAAATGGTTACTAAGGCTGACAACTTTGTTAATTCACCAGTCTGCAGCGAAGAAAGATATTTCTCATGCTTGATACTGGAAGAAGATCAAGATTATGCTCATGAACCATCCTTTTGCCAGATCAAGACTGAGCAGCCCTTAGAAAGCCATGAAGCAGGGATCTAGACACTACATTTTGATGGAGCAAACTCAAGAGAAGGTAATGGAGCTGGAGTACTATTGATTTCTCCTACAGGCCAATGGGTCCCACTATCTTTCAAACTAGAATATGAAGCCACCAATAATGTGGCTGAATATGAATCACTTCTATTAGGATTACAGACAGCCAGGAGCATGAATATACAAAGTTTAAAAGTTCTGGGAGATTCAAAACTGGTGGTTAGACAAGTCAGGAATCAGTGCCAAACCAAACATCCTCGGCTGAGGGCTTATAGGAATGAAGTTTGGGAGATGGTGGAGAACTTTTTCTTGGAATTTAATATCCAGTTCATGCCCCGGGAGCAGAATAGAATGGCAGATTCTCTTGTTGTGGCTGCTAGTACATTCCGTCCACCTCAGAACCCTCTCTTAAGGTATGAAATTGAGATACGTTATCGACCATCAATCCCAGATAACGTCAAGCACTGGCAGGTATTTGAGGATGAAGAACAGGTGAAGAGATTCCTGGAAATAGTAGGAGAATTCTCCAATATGGAGATTGATGCTTGTGAAGAAGATGAGGCTGAAGATACTTCAGAAAACAATTGGGAGGAAAGACTGGCAAGTAATAAAGTGTTGCAATTGAAGGGAAACATTATACCTATAGGGCTGGTGCCTCTAGAAATATTATTTGACAAGAATGATGTTCCACTACAGCCAAACAGAGTCACAGAAGAAAACCAGGTATAAGACCTAAATCTTGGAATTGAAGAGGACCCCAAAACTGTCAAAACATCCAAGAAGGTCCCATAAGAGTATAAGGAGCTATACCTGAAATTATTTCAGTCTTACAAAGATGTGTTTTCATGGTCTTATCAGGACCTAAAAACTTTTGACATCAGTATAATGCAGCATAAAATTCCACTAAAGGGAGATGCAAAACCTCATAAGCAGAAGCTTAGACAAATAAATCCTCTGCTGCTCCCCTCCATTAAGAAAGAAATCAAGAAGCTGTTAAAGGCCAAAATAATTGTGCCATTAAGGTACTATGAATGGGTGGCAAACCTGGTCCTTGTCCGAAAGAAGAATGGAGAAATAAGGCTATGTGTTGATTTCTGAAATTTAAACAGAGCATCCTTAAAGGATAATTATCCACTTCCCAAGATGGACTACATTCTACAAAAAGTGGTTGGAGCTTCTAGAATTTCAATGATGGATGGATTCTCTAGTTATAATCAGGTGGCTATACTTTCAGAAGATCAAAAGAAGACTGATTTCACCACACGATGGGGTACATTTATGTATGCCAGGATGCCTTTCGGGTTGATTAATGCAGGGGCCACTTTTCAAAGGGCCATGGACGTTGCCTTTGTTGGGGAGCAAGATAGGTTTCTGGTAGTCTACCTCGATGATATCACTTTTTTTTCTGAGAATGATACTGAGCACATCGAGCATTTGCGTAAAAATTTTGAGAAATGCAGAAGGTATGGTCTTTCTCTCAATCAAAAAAAGTCTTTATTCGCATTAGAGGAAGGAAAGCTTTTGGGACATATTGTGACTAAAGATGGGGTGAAAATAGACCCTAAGAGAGTAGAGGTTATAAATGGTATTCCTCTCCCCAGAAATAAAAATGAAGTGCAGGTGTTCCTAGGGCGCATCAATTTTCTAAGAAGGTTTATCCCTAACTATGCTGAGATAGTTAGACATATAACTGATATGCTGAAGAAAAATAATGAGGTTAAGTGGTCCCAGGAATCAAGAGAGGCATTTACCAGGATAAAAAATGCTTTTGCAGAAGCCCTTGTGCTAGCTGGACCAGATTATGCCTTTCATGATCTTTTCATTTGCATCACCTCATACAGTGGCAGGAGTATTATTGTAGAAAAATGAAGAAGGGTATGAGCAGCCCATCGCCTTCTTTAGTCAGGTGCTCTGTGATGCAGAACTGAAATATAACATATTGGAAAAGCAAGCATACACCCTGGTGAAATCCCTTAAAGCTTTCTGCATGTATGTCTTACAATCCCACATCACTGCATTTGTGCCTACAACAGCTGTAAAATATATCCTTATCCAAGGGGATAGTGAAAGAAAAAGGGGGAAGTGGATTGCCAAAATACAGGAGTATGATCTAGACATCCGTCCTACCAAACTGATTAAAGGACAAGGGCTAGCCAAAATCTTATCTGAATCAAACTATCAGGCTCTGGGTATAAGTCTGTCCATGATAGCAAGTGAAGAGTTTGAGAAGAAAAAAGAGCAGCAGGAAGTGGAGATAGCTAATCAGAAAGCACATATGAAGTACCTCACCAGTTAGTGGTATAAAGAGATAGTAGAATATCTCCTCACACTCAGCTTCCCTCCAAGCTATGATAAAGCTAAATACAGAACACTAAGATTGAGATCACAAAAGTACATAGTCGCTAATGGTTGGCTATACTGGCGAGATCCCTCAGGTATCCTACTCCTATGTCTCACAGAGGATGAGGTGGAGAATATAATGGCTTAATTTCATGAAGGAATCTGTGGGGGTCATTACAGCTGGAGGGCCACTGCTCACAAAATCCTGAAGGTTGGTTTCTACTGGCCCAAAATTTTTGGAGATGTTTTTGCTTAGGTTAGAGCTTGTGAAAAATGTCAAAGATTTGTTGAAAGACAAAAGTCGGCACCTCTGCCCATGATTCCCGTTCACATGGACGAACCATTCAGGCAATGGGGAATTGACTTTATTGGTGAAATACATCCTCCGTCGAGTGGTCAGCATAAGTGGATATTAACCGCCACAGATTATTTTAAAAAATGGGTGGAAGCCATACCTGCAAGGAATGCTACAGATGTTGTGATAATAAAATTCGTGGAAGAAAATATCATATCCAGGTTTGGTTGCCCTGCCAGGATAGTGACTGATAATGCCCAAGCCTTCAAGTCTGCAAATTTTGTGAGTTTCTGCCAGCAATATAATATTACACTGAGTCATTCTACAACCTATTACCCACAAGGACATGGCTTGGCAGAGTCTTCAAATAAAACTCTGGTGAGGGCACTGAAGAAGGTTATCAATGAAAATCAGAAAAACTGGGATTCCCAGTTGAGATTCGCTCTATGGGCCAATAGGATTACCAGCAAGAGAGAAACTGGGAACTCTCCATATGAATTAGTATATGGGAGGGCAGAAGTATTCCCTATACAGTTAGCCTTACCAGTAGCTCGAGTCATGCAAGGAAGTCAAGAAGAGCCCGATGATATGACCAAGAGAATAAATCAGCTGGTAGAGCTAGAAGAAACACGAAACCAACTAATTCAAAAGCTAATTGAATATCAATAAAAGATGAAATACCTTTTTTATCAGCATGTCAAGGACAAAAATTTTCATATTTGTGATTTAGTGCTCAGATGGGATATTCGGAGGGCTGAAAAGGGGAAACATGGTAAATTCGACCCACTCTGGTTTGGCCCTTTTAAAATTGTGGAACAAGGGGGTAACAACACTTTTAGGTTAGAGAATTTACAGGGATACTTGATTGATGCCCCTGTAAATGGTCAGTTCCTTAAGCCCTACTTCCAGTTCTGATTCAAGCAAGGACAGCCTCGTGTATTATACTGTATATTAGTTTTCTATTTCATCTTTGTTTGAATAATGTGGGTGTCGTGATGAATCATGAAATGAAAAGTAGAAGTGCTGAAGGGCAGAGTTCGCACAGAATATTATCAGGTGGTCTGCAAAGTTCTTGACATGTCCAGGGATGAATGTGCCGTCCCCAGGTGGAGCCAATGTTGATCATGTCAGCCCCCTATTAAATTTTGATAAGAAATCCCGCCTAAACCCTTCAAACCCTCTTTTCGGTCTAAAAAATCCTTTTTCTGCCTATCGTTACCTTTGCCTAGCCTCAAAATTGCATAAAAAGGGTCGAAATCCCACATTATAACATATTTAAGGCCTAGCACCTTTCGGTCCTAGCCCCCTCAAGCTTTTTCTCCACGTGACCTGGATGCTAGACCAAGCGTTAGCCCGGAGAGCACTTATCGCAGATGGATATTGGGTGCAGTATTACCCGTCGATCTGTACATATCGGATGGCCTTCATAAATCATCGTCGCGCCCGTGGCCCAACCCGTTTACCACTCCGATCGCCTGCCTACCATTCGATCAACCTGCAAAATCAATGGTCCGCAGCTCACTCGCCCTGGTGGTCCCCGCGCCAAAGCACCGTGCAGAAAACCGCCGGTTTCCATCGCATCGCCTTTCGAAGGTGGGCAATATTTCTCATTTCGGAGCGATTCCACTCACCGCCCGACACGTGGCACCAGCACTGTTTCAAAAACTGCCCTCCATCGCGTGTTATCATTTATCCAAAGATCTGGCGCGATATTGTTATCCACTGTCTAATCTGGGGCAGGTAATCCGACGGTAGTCACTCCACGAAGATGCACGTGTATTAATTCATGGCAGTTAGACCCTTGGCCCACCATCCATCGCCCTCCGACGCATTCTCAGCCGTCGATCTCCTCCTGAGATCGGACGGTCAGGATTTACTGCATACCCCGTCGTTGACCCCGTACTGCCATGTCACCATTCCATGTGTTTTTGTCATTTTTCACCCGCTCCTTTATATGTATTCCATTTCTAAGGTCAAATTTAATTTTTTGTGTTTAAATCTTCTGTGTTCCACTAACTTTCTTCATCCTGCGTGCTGCATGCTCCACCATGATCCTGCATTATTCCGCTATCTCACCATTCTGCACGTCCGCTCTCATTGACCTCGCTGCATCCACTTTCCCATGCATTTGTTTTCTTGATGATTTTGTGTGTTTTGTAGGGTACGAGCGGTGGTAAACCGCCATGATTCGCATTCTCAGTTACAGTAACAGAGAACACCAGAAAGGACCATTTTTCAGAGGCTAAAATTATGGAGAAAGGCCTGGGAAGCTGTTACGATATGACCTCCATTAAAGAAGCAGGGTTAAACTCTATCAAACCCTCCAGAGTTGTTCGAAGCACAGATTTCACAATCGGAGACATTTATGGAGCGGCAAAGAAATATCAGTGAATGATCAAGGAATTCAACGTTTAGCATTGAAGATTTTAAGCCTTGGTCCAGGGTTTAGAAGGCAAAGGTACCAGATCAAGGATATCATGGATCACACAGAGGGTACCATGCACACAAAACGATACCCTCCAGGTTTCATTTCAGCAGAATTTTCTTTCAGTAAAGGACAGAATGCCCATGTGATTTTACTTCTATGCCGTGTTCCTAAAGAGACTTTTACCCAGTGCATTTACTTCAGAAAGTAGGCCACAGAGTACATACAACACTATAGAGCCATCAAGCAGTATGGGCAGGCACTTTTTCACCATCCTGTCTTAATGAGGCGAATTAAATGCTCATCACCCATCCCCTTTTCTAGATTTCTTTTTCTCCTATAAAACTCCCAAAAAACAGATTATTGAGGGTTCCAGATTTTCAGAAAGCTAGACAGTAAGAGAATTTTTGTATACATTTTGTAAGAACTCTTATATGAATGTACAGAGCCCGTTGGGTTTCAGTGAGGAGGAGTTCCATCTTTGAAGAGGATTCTAGTCTTTGGTGTCTCACAGTTTGTAACTTTCCCTTATATGTGCTAATTTAATCGCTCATTTCAGTTCATCCATCTTTCTCGTATCATGTTTTGGAATGTGAGTGACTCACTGTTTATCTTGGTGTGAATTTATCCTAGTTGATACTCATGCTAGAATCAGTCAAGCGCTTTAAATATAGCTCATGCATGATATATTGTTCCATTTCTCACTGAAACCATATTTTTGCTATATTAGCTTCTGTGGGTGTTATTTTTAAAACACTATTATTATGTATGGATTCTTAAATTGGTAAGCCCATTACATGGTGATATGTGTATCTGGATATCATTTATATGACAGCTAGTATTCTCTTAATCTTTCATACACAGCAAACACCTTTTGATACTTTATTTCTATGAGGTATTTCTGAACCGGCCCTCTTTACAGTAAGCTGCCTCTAAATTGCCTGATGCTTTCACATTGGAGTTTTACACCTTGCCTCTGCAGTGTTGCTCTCCCTGTATCTAGTTTCTGGAAGTTTTGGTCCCATTCAAATTAACCTCCCTGTTTACAGGAGTTAGCATGAGAGCCTTTTGTTGATAACTCCCCATGTTATATTATATGCTCCTTGCTATATAAGATGTCCTAGGCACTGGTCTTTCACAACTCAAGGTTGTATCTAGGAACGACAACATCTTCTATTGGTCAACTATGTAGTTGCATGATCAATTTTTAGAAGATAACACCCCTGCACCCCCTTACTCTCACTCACATAGTCACTCACTCACACTCTCTCTCTCTCTCTCTCTCACACACACACACACAATGACACCCTCTAACTCTATCCCTCTATTCTTCCCAAAAATCGTCTCTCTCTACCCCTCTTCTTGTCTCTCCCTTTCTTGTGATTTTTCCTAATAGATTGCATGAGTAAATAGAATTTTTCATATGAAAAAGGTAACTAGAATATTGAGGTTTTATTAATGGCCCAATGTACCTTCCACTCTCATATTTCACGTAATGATACTTGGATGGAGGGCACTAGTTTAATTCCCCTACATTAGTGTGTCAACATTCTATGCAAAATCCCCAGATGTGGGTGAATAGATGTGCTTTGTTTGCAAGACACATGGCCGCTCCACCACCTAGCAGCTAGTCTCTCCACGAGGCTGCACCTACCTTGGACGTGGGTGTCATAAATTTTCTCCACTAGTTCCTGGCTTGGCTCATTCCTCGGCATTCAATTCTGTGTACTGAGCATTCAATCATGCCCTGTCCGAATTGCAGAGAGCTTTGGTCATTTGGAAGAACCTCCTTGTTGATAGCTCTAGGATGCAAAGAACCAGAACTTGTCGAGCCATGGCTCCTCTTTCTCCAGTTTTTTAATGCTTTACTATAGTCTTTATGCTTACTTTTCTTCTGCACAATAAACTTAGTTTTTTGGGTCCTCTGTTAAAGGATGGTTTCCCCCCAAGGGGCAGCCCCATTTTTGAATTTTTGAATTATCTCTTTCCAACCGAGGTTGGCTAACTCAACAATCCCGGTCAGGAAACTGGAATGTACTTTTTGTATCATATGATAAAAATTAGTCTTATACGGAGAATTTAAAAAAAAAAAGTTAATTAAATAGATAAATAAATAATTCTATGCACAATATTCAATACCCAATAATGCATTTCATGCAATTTCATGCCCATGCACACATCACACCTGGAAAACAACAAAGGAACTTCCTAGGCATTACATTAATTTTTTCTTCGACACTTTGCTACACACATGCTAATTTTCACTTTAAGAATATTATTCCACCAAAATGAACAATAGACCACAAAATAATTAGTGGTGATTACATTACAAATTTCATGAACTTCACACCAAAAATCGCAAAATGTGCATGAACATCAAATATAATGTATATGTTTATTTCTATATGTACTAATCCACAGTATTATATTATAAAATTGACATTGATTTTTTTGTCACTTATTATTTAACTTTCACTAAGCTTGACACACACTTTTAAATTATGTATATACAATCTAAAAAATTAATCCAATTGATAATCATCAATATTAACAACATATAAAACAAATAATTAAGCTAACCTCATAAATTCATTAACACATATTAATGAATAAGTTATATCTAATAAATAAGACTAATGTAAGTAAACTCTACCTAACATACATCACCTTCCTCATATTTTCTTACTAACCTCATTTATCATTTATCAATTTATATAGCCAAAATCACATAAACTATATCACATTGTCCCAGTCACCTTGATATATTAATTCATATCATGAATAATCATTAATATTTAACCAATAAGCTTATTACTATTTATTAATTTATATAACCACCTCACATCTCACGTCACCTCGGTCACATTACCCTACTCATTATTATTTATTAATTATTACTATTTCTTAATTTATATAACCACCTCACATCTCACGTCACCTCGGTCACATTACCCTACTCATTATTATTTATTAATTTTATATTTACAAAGTCTTAAATTATTCTCATCACTTTATCTCACTTATTTTTTTATATTTATTAATTTATATAATTAATAATCATCCATTTTAATATTAATATTTTGAATGTTTAATTTGAAAATAAATTTGATTAAAAAATATATATAAGACAAATGTTTCATAAGACTATGGATAATCCAGTAAACTCTTCAATAAAATATATATAGCCACTTCACATCCTGGGTCACATTATCCTACTAATTATTTACTAATTAGCCAAAAGATTCCTATTTCACCCTATAAACTGACGTTGACTTTTTAACAAGGGCCAGTATTTGATATTCCTCCAAATATACTAGGAGCAATTGAAAACTCTGCATTTTCCTTTGTGCGTTACAATCCGTCAGAAAGGGAAGTGGAAAAAGCGAATACCGGGACAAGTAAGAATTCCGTTTTTGCACGGCATTGCAACTTGATCCGACGGAATCATGCAAAGTAACATGGGGCGGCGTTTTTTTTTAATGTGCAATAACTGAACTGCATGTATTCCTCTCCGTCTGTCGCATCTGCGATTAAGGTTTGTAAGCATGATAGGACTCAGAAGAAAATTGTAGTCAAGCAAACAAAACAATAAAACAAAAAATATCTCAGCAAATAAATTCTCATAGTTAAACGGACCAAGCGGACAATTGATTGTAATAATTTTTTTTTATAAAAGTTAAAAACGAAATGATATACAAGTGTCAATGATTATAGAATTTATATTTATTTAAATATTTCTGGACAAAATTACATTTAGATTATAGAGTAGTGGTATCATGAATCATAGAAACCTTATTTTAAGATTTTATATTGTTTTTTAATTATTTAAGAGTAAATGGTTTTGTTTTAATTTGGTCTATATGGAAGGAGGCCTATTTGAAATTTTATATGGTTGTTACAGAATTGGAAGCCAATTCTTTTATCACATTTATATTATAGAGTTGTGGTATCATGAATCATAGAAGCCTTAGTTTTAAGATTTTATAATTTTTTTAATTACTTAAGAGTCAATGGTTTTGTTTTAATTTGGTCCATGTGGAAGGAGGACTATTTGAAATTCTATATGGTTGTTACAGAATTGGAAGTCGATTCTTTTGTTACATGTCTTCTTGTGTCTATGGCATTTGGAATTTTACTGTCACCTATGGAAATGTGTTGGGTTTGGTCCATAAGTCACTCCTCATACTTTGTTTGTTTACATCCCCGACATAGAGGCTTCATTTATTATATGCATGTTTGTGACATAGAGGCTTCATTTATTATATGCATGTTTGTGGTTTCGGCTCGAAACCTCCAGGGTTTTGGTATATGGGTGGTTCAACTTATAATTCCATCCTCCGACTTCTCAAGAAGAGTTGGAGTCATGTTTGGTTCAAGGACTTTTATTATTTCGGGTTGTTTGTCGGTAACAATCGAATGAATTGGTTTCTGTTCCAGTTTCTGCCTTCTCATGTGGTTACATTAGAAGGTCCCTTGTTCTGGAACAACACCTGGAAGCCCATTTCTCATGGGTATAAACGTCTCTCAGGTCGGCTCATAGGGTCTAAGTTTGTTGTTCAAAGGCCTCGCACGAACCTTAGTTTCATGGCTCGTGCCGCCTTTAGAAAAAACAAGGTTGCTCAAGGTTCACACGGTTATGGAAAAAAATCTAAAGATTCCCCTGTAGTTAGCCAAGCCAACACATCTATGGGTAAAGCCCAGGGTCGAAATTATGTCTCCAGAATTATAAATGAAGTGGCTAATGCATAACATGAGGGAACCTCGGCCCAGGTTCGTTAGCATATTGAAGAATGGGAAGAGGAGCTAAATTGGAAGGAGTGATTCTGGATATTGATTTGGACGATTGGAAAACTTTGGAGCCTGATCCCGGTCATTCCTGTGGAATATATTCTCAGTATAAACAAACGCTTCATCTGTATTAGATGATGAAAATCCTCTTGGTCAAAGCTTTAGAGGAGCTTATGTCTGGAGTGCCCTTGTCCTCTCATGGGTTTCCTAATTAAAGGAAGGAATTTTAGAAAAATAAATTTCAACTACAGAAGCAACATGGTCGCCTCATTTGTATCGAGCAACGTATTCCATGTATCCATCAAATTGAGCTTTCAGGCTCCAGTGTGAAGGATTCAACTCCCGTTGAGTCAGCTAATGAAGAGTAGCTTGGTGACATTCGCTTCGTTTTATCTTTTATTGTATGCATCAGTCTTATACTTTTCAGTATGCCTATAATTATGTTTACAGTTAACTAGACTTTAGGCAGAATAATGATACTCGGGCTTATATAGCATTACTAGACTTACAACATTTTTCTTTTGGATGGCATATCATGCCATTAGGTGGCCAACAAATCTGGTTTCCCTCTGAACAGGTTGATGCCATCTAATCATATGGATATGTGTTGTGAAACCAACTTCAAAAAGAGAAGAAAAGAGATATCAACGCCTTAGAAATAAGCCACTTCGAGGGGGCAACCTCCAATACATTACATGAATGAACAATACTTGGATGATTCAAATTAAAAAACCTCCTTCTATATATAGGAGTCCATGGTGCCACAATGTAGTCCTAGCTGACCTAACAATAATAATTTAAGGGCACAATAATAACAATATGGGGGTTACAAGGGTACAATAATAACAATAAGGGGGTTACACTAACAACAATAAGTGACTATACTAGTAATATAGGGACCTAACATGTGCCTCTCCTTCAAAAAAGTGTTGTCCTCAACGCTTGAGTAGCTCTGGGTGCTTCTGTATAAAATTCTCATCCTCCCATGTAGAAACTTTAGTGGGTAAGTTCTTCCACTTGATGAGATACTCTGAAATTGATCGATTCCGTAGCTGTCGAGTTCTTTTTTCCGTGACTGCTTCAAGTTCCAATATGATTTTTCCTTCCTCATCAAGTTATGGAAATATTGTTTGAACTGGAAGATTTTCACCTATAACCTTATTTAAGCATGAAACATGGAAAATTGGATGCACTCGTGAAGAAGCAGGAAGCTCCAATTTGTATGCCATAGTGCTAATCTTTTGCAACACCTTGTAAGGACCAT
This sequence comes from Pinus albicaulis, assembly GCA_034641835.2. Classification (NCBI taxonomy): domain Eukaryota; kingdom Viridiplantae; phylum Streptophyta; class Pinopsida; order Pinales; family Pinaceae; genus Pinus; species Pinus albicaulis. The sequence continues at coordinate 185,296,167 of CM076569.1, read as the reverse complement.
AGTACTTTGGAGATAATTTATTATCCTTCTTAGCTTGCTTGAGGGACATTTGTTTGTATGGTTGTAGCCGTAAAAATACCCAGTCTCCTACATCAAAACTTCTCTCGCTGCGATGTTGATCTGCCTGTTGTTTCATTCGATTTTGTGCCAAATTGAGGTTATCCTTTAAGAGTTGGAGAACTTCTTGTTGATGCTCGATGTGATCTTACACTGCTTGAACCTTCGAATTTTCCCTTAAAGATGATGTGATGGATGGTGGATGATATCCATAAAGTGCCATAAATGGGGTCATTTTTGCTGCAGTATGGAAGGAAGTGTTATACCACCATTCAGCAAGAGGTAACCACTTGACTCATTGTGTTTGTTTATCAGATACAAAACAACGAAGATATCCTTCCAAACATTTATTTACTATCTCAGTTTGACCATCAGATTGAGGATGATAAGATGAGCTGTGAGCTAATTGAGTACCCAAACAAGAAAATAACTCTGTCCAAAAATTTCCAGTAAAAATGGGATCTCTGTCGCTCACAATAACCCTTGGGTTTCCATGTAGCTTTTGAATTGTGTCCATAAATGTAGTAGCAATTGTACTTTCTTTAAATGGATGAGATAATGCACAAAAGTGTGCATACTTGGTAATTCTATCAACTACCACCATGATGACACTTTTTCCTTCGGACTTAGGTAAACCTGTGATAAAATCCATTGAAATCTCCTCCCAACGTTGACTTGGAATGGATAAAGGTTGTAGAAGACCCGGGGTCTTAATTGTCTCAACTTTATTCTGCTGGAAAACCAAACATTTCGCCACAAACTTTTGAATATCAGATTTAAGGCCATCCCAAAAAAATTCTTTCTTCACCCTGTGGTAAGTTTTTAAAAATCCTGAGTGTCCTCCTAAAGGAGAAGTGTGTAATTCCAAAAAAATCTTTTGTTTTAGTTGGGAATTCTTCCAAAGATATAAGTGATCTTTGTACCATACGGAATCATTTTTCCAACTAAATGTATCAAATGTACTAGGATCTTGCTGCAAATTTTGAATGAGTGTCCACACGTCTTCGTCCTTCTTCCATTCTTCTCTTGCTTCGATTATCCAATCTGGTTGGATAATAGAAATGGCACAAAGCAATGCTTCCATCTCTTCATTCTTTCTTGAGAGTGCATCTACAACAACATTTAGCTTCCCTTTTTTGTATATTATTTCAAAGTCATAACCCAACATCTTTGTGACCCATTTTTGTTGCTCTTGTGAAGATAGTCTTTGTTCCAAAAAGTGTTTAAGACTATCATGATCAATTTTTATCTTGAAGTGTCTTCCCATTAGGTAAGTTATCCATTTCTTTAGTGCATGCAGTATTGCTAACATTTCCTTCTTATAAATATGTTTATGTAAATAATTTCATTTGATTGGACGACTTTCAAAAGAAATGGGTCTTCCTTCTTGCATTAAAACAACACCAATTCCATTTCCTGAGGCATCACATTCCACAATAAAGGTTTTTGTGAAGTCTAGCGTAGCTAAGACTGGCGCTAGGCACATTGCCTCTTTAAGATGTTCAAAGGCCTTAGTTTCTTCAGGAGTCCATGAAAGTGCATCTTTCTTCAATAATGTTGTTAGAGGTGCTGCTATTCTCCCATAATTCTTAACAAACTTTCGATAATACCCTGTTAACTTGAGAAATCCTCGCAACTGCTTTATGGTTGTGGGGACTTTCCATTCCTTAATGGCTTTAATTTTGTTAGGGTCTACCTTAACACCCTCGTGAGATACAATATGACCCAGATATTCCACCTCTTGTACTCCAAAGAAACATTTGGATGTTTTTGCATATAATTGTTTCTCCCCCAATAGTTTGAGCACCCTGTCAACATGTTGAACATGATCCTTCCAAGACCTGTTGTAGATTAGTATATCATCAAAAAATACTAGCACAAATTTTCTAAGGAAGGGTTTGAAAATGGAATTCATCAACCCTTGAAGTGTAGAAGGTGCATTGGTAACGCCAAAAGGCATGACCAAAAATTCATAATGACCCTCATGAGTTCAAAATGTTGTTTTCGGGATATCTTCAGTCTTCATTCTAATTTGATGATACCTTGAATGAGGATCCAATTTGGTAAATAAATTGCTCCATGTAATTCATCCAATAATTCATCAATCACAGGAGTGGGAAATTTATCTTAAATGGTGAGCTTATTGAGCTCCCTATAATCTGGACACATGCACTATGATCCATACTTCTTGTGTACCAATATTACAGGAGAAGAGAAAGAACTTTGACTAGGTTGAATTATACCGGCCTCTAACGTTTTTGCAATCATACGTTCAATTTCGCTCTTTTGGACATAAGAATATATATAAGGCCTGATGTTTGGAGGAACACTTCCTGGAATCAAATGAATATCATGATCATGATGACGAATAAGTGGGAGTCCTTTTGGAGTTTCAAAAACCTTGGAATGATTGTCCAAGACTTTTTCGAGATCTGCAGAAATAGATGATTTTGATGTTGGAACTTCTAGTGAGCATAATTGTGCAATTATGCCTCATTGTTCTTTCTTTAGAAGCTTTGTCATGACATTAGAGCTTATTATCTTTCCCGGCTTCCCTACAATACCCCGTAATTCGACTTCCTTTCCTTTTGAAAAAAAATTCAAGAAAAGTTCTTGAAAATTAAAAGCTACCGTCCCCAAAGATTGTAACCATTGTACTCTTAGTACAACATCAGCACCTCCCATAGGAATGGAAAGCATTGGAATAGTCAATACATATTCCCCCATGGTTAGCTTGATATTATGGCATTTTCCAGAGCAATTTATAGTTCCTCCATTTGCAACCATCACTTGACATTCTGGTGCTGGGTATAGGAAACAATTTAACTCCTTGGCTACCTTACAATGAATAAAATTATGGGTGCTACCTGAATCAATCAACACTATTACCTTTTTCTTCTTGATATGTCCTTCTATCTTGAGAGTTTGAGGAGTGGTAATTATTGCCAATGCATTACACGATATGGTCAGACTCATTTCTTCCTCTTCTAGGGCTGGTTCCTGGTGTATATCCTCATCTTGTTCATTTTCTTCTTCCTCTTCACAATCTATGTAAAATAATTTCTTCTCAGCACACTTATGACCTTTATTGTATTTGCTATCACAACTGTAGCAAAGCCCTTTTGCTCTTTTTTCTTCCAATTGTTGTGGTGTCAACCTTGTAGGTTGTGGAAATCTAGGAGTAGTAACACTTCCATATTTATAGAAGTGAGTGGTAGACTTCCTTGTCGCCATAATTTTACATTCAATTTTTCTTTCCAACCTGAATGCCTTCTCCAATGAATCAGGTTCCAAAACGTGAACTTCATGTTGGATGTTATCCTTTAAATTACCTATGAAGAGATCAATCTTGTGTTCCTTTGGAATATCAGTTACCCTTATATTCAATTTTTGGAAGTCCTCAATGTGCTCCCCCATTAAACCCTTTTGTTTGAGATTTATCAATTGGCTAAAGAAGGTGTTTCTCTTTGTATCCTCATAATGTGCTATCATTTCCTCTGTAAAAATTGACCAAGTGAGAATTTTTTTTATGGGAGCAAAGCCATCGATACCATACAAATGTATTTTGTTCTAAATGTAAAGTTGCAATGCGTACCTTTTGTGTGTTTTTCACATTATGGAGATCAAAATATTGCTCCATCTATAGTATCCATGTTACAGGATCCTTTCCATCAAACTTCCTCATATCCATTTTTTGAATATGGTGGTTCTTCCTGCCAACATTAGATTTTATGAAATCATGATTAACATTTATTTTGTTCTCATCATGAGTTTCCTCTACTATCTTTTCACCATTAGGAAACATTTCTTGTATCAACTTTGTCAAACCTTCCATGTCTGCTTTTAGATCATTCTTCATGTATTCCATTTTCTCATTGATCTTAGCTTCCATGTCATCCATCTTAGATTCCATGCTAGCTTCCATACCATCTATCTTAGATTACATGCCATTATTCAAACCATCCATCTTAGATTCCACGCCTTTCTTCAAATCATCCATCTTAGTTTCCACGCCTTTCTTCAAAACTTCCATGTCATTTTTTGTCGCTCTTTGTGAGAGCGAAATTTGTTGCACTTTCTCTTGTAATTTTGATATGTCATGTTGCTATTCTTTGTCTTCATGAGTCATAGTAGAGCTTTCTAAAGGCTTAATGGCTGTTGAATTCTTTTTAGGGGCCATTTTAGAACCAATAGTGATATCTATTTGACAATATGCCCTTGGAATCAATTGAAATTTATTCTTCAAACAAGACTTATGCAATTCGGAAAAAAAAAAGTACACACCTTTTACTTGCTTTTGAGGAGCTCGATATTGAAATTTAATTATCTCTATAATTGCGGATCCTAAATATCTGAAATTCATCCCTGTAGTAGCCCACTGAAGCTTCTTTCAAATGCCACAGGTCTGATCTGATTTAGATTCTTCAAGGCACAGTTATGTCCAATCTCCCACAATGATCCAATTTTGGACTAGTTCAATAGAGCGAACTTGTAAAACTTGCCACGTGTCACTGTTTCCTCCTTTAGCTCTGAACTTGATAGAATGAAAGTTACAGTTTGTGTAATTGCGGCCACTTTTTACAGCATTCCAATCCAATGCTCAGAGAGAGAGCTATGAAGATTTTCCCACAATCACCTCTTTGAGATGAAATTCAGAAGCCTCAAAAAGCCCTAACTTCCACAGATCATATCTTCGAAAATATTGTGAACCAATATCTGAAATTTTGCGATGATGTTCCTCAGGATTGCGGCTTTGCACTCTAAACATTTTCTCTTCTGAACCTTGGTATAAAAAAATTTATTATGAAAATACCACGATGACCTGTTTAGGTTAAATTCAGGAGCCTGCAAAATGACTTATCTTGCAGAGATCATATCTCCGAAAATATTGCAAACAAAGCTCTAAAATTTTGCAACGATGTTCCTCAGGATTTTTGCCTCGCATTCTAAAAATTTCAGATTCTGAACTGTCGTAGAAAAAACGTTATAACGAAAATGCCATGATGACCTGTTTGGAGCAGCGAAACCCTATAATCTCAAAGCTCTGATACCAAATGTTGTGAAACTAGCTCCAAAAAGAGAAGAAAAGAGATATCAACACCTTAGAAATAAACCACTTCGAGGGGGAAACCTCCAATACATTACATGAATGAACAATTCTTGGATGATTAAAATTACAAAACCTCCTTCTATATATAGGAGTCCATGGGGCCACAATGTAATCCTAGTGGGGCCACAATGTAATCCTAGCTGACATAACAATAATAATTTAAGGGCACAATAATAACAATATGGGGGTTACAAGGGTACAATAATAAGAATAAGGAGGTTACACTAACAACAATAAGGGACTATACTAGTAATATAGGGACCTAACAATATGAATGTAACCTACCTTTTTTTTTGTAGATAATGAAAAGAAAGATCTTACCAAAATTACAAAAAAAAAAATCCAAAAATATTATTACTTTTTCAATATATATATATATATATATATATATATATATATATATACTAGTTTTTATTATTATATATTAAAAAACACCATCAAATAAACATATCCCATAAAACTACAACCTCCTCCTTCAAATAGTAAACAAAATAAAACTACATAATTACCTTATATATCATCTTCAAGTAAATAATACACCCAAAAAAACCCACTTACAAAAACACCCACACACAATTAGCTTATAAAAACTTTCTCTAAAATAGTCGACCCAAAAACTACAAAATACGTTAAAAATACATTAAATGAACTTCCATAGGTACTACCCATGAGCTTTCCGTTGAAAAATTACAAAAATAGGTTGGATGAACTTCCAGTACACTCTCCCACTTCAAAGTGGCCAACGTGGTGCCAGCCATGAGCTGGCCATAGACTTCTACTTCAAAGTGACCAATGATAATTTCAAAGACATTGTTGAGTTCAGTTTGGGGCTTATTACCAATTTATTTTTGGTTTAGGTTGATTTTAAGTTACTGTGAGATGCAAACCCCACACAAACCAAATTTGGAAAATTAGGAGACATTATCGTATCATCATTTCGATTTAATATGTAATAGCTATCATATTCCAAAGCACGTGCACGATGAACCAATAAAATACGTCAAATCAGCGTGTGTGATAATTCACAGAACAAAACGTGTCCTTGGATGAATGCGAAGCTTCTTTGCTACTATTTTTAGATTGTAGCAAAGATGTGCATTGAGGCCGTCGTATGAGACTAAATCTAGATGCAATGGTTTGGCGACTAATGTGAATGGAACAAATACAAAGCGTGTGTAAATGAAATTAAAGATCTTAGCACTCCTAGTAACTTTGTGGAGTTCTTTAATATTAAAAACAAGATCAGCACCTTAGTCTGATTGACTAACCATAACTTGTACATGGTGAGTTCCGGCTCACCCAGACAAGCGTATTGATATAGATTTAATTCAATCAAGGGAGATACTGTTAGCCGACACTTCCTTACCTTTTTCTCCAAGTACTTGTTTCCGATTCGGATATTCTACTATAGACAGGATACCAGTTTCCCTCATGTGATACATTTATTTCATTGCTTCTACTGGGCGTATGTGGTTGGATATTTACTGTACAGAGTTCTAAAGAGATAATGCTAACTACAGACTTGGTTCATAACAAATTTGGTCTGGCCATCATGAAAGCCCCAGAGGGAGTTTGCTGGCGTTTGTTCTTTATTCACCTTCCTTGTGTTAGACTCCGTCTTGTCAGCCCGCTGCAGTCAAATTCTCCAAAGTTCATTCCTTGTTATTCGCAGTCACTGATGTTACTGTGGTCCAGAAAAGAGTCATTTTAATCCTTGAGTCCAAGGTTTTGTCTGCAGACTAGAGGAAGGTTCAGTAAGTTTTTATTTTTATGTCATTATCAATAATGTGAAATTGATTCTTCTTCAAAACAGGGTTTTGAAGAAGAAATCATCGAATGTATCTTTTCACCATGTAGTTTCTCAGTTGCAGATGCTGGTTCTCCTTGTCAAAGTTCGATGTTAATTATCCCTGCAAGCAGACAAAGAAAAGCCCTCATTCAAAGTCAGTAAATTTAAAAAGGAAATTGGAAAGCAGAGTTTGTAATAATGTGAAAAAGTGCTAAGCCAAAGTGCCACATCCCTGCAAAAGACAGCAAAGTTATCAGTCCAAAAACTCAGAAAAGCCAAAGAGAAACATTGTATTAAAAGATCAAATGACAAAGTGCAGACACATTATGAAAGTGGGTTGTCAAATAAATTTGAAAAGCAATCTGATTTGATGAGATATTTATTTCATATATAAACATGACAAACAAACTCATTTGCCAAAAATCCGCAAGGCAGAGGTTGAAGTCGAGTTTTTGAAAGCCGTAGACAAGTTTTCATAGTTCTGGACAGTGTTTGGAGGGCACGCGACCCACTTGAGCGGGCGCTACCCACTTGAGGGGCGCGACCCACTTGAGCGCCATAGCCAGTGTAAAATGGAACGGGCGCTACCCACTTGGGGGGCGCGACCCACTTGAGCAGGCGCTACCCACTTAACAACAGAAACCCAGAAAATTCGTTTTTTGCGCCCAGATTCGATTCTAGTCGACTCCAAAAGCTTGCAAATAGGCTTTTATCATTGCTCAGTGGATTTTTAGCATGGTTATGATATTATTTATGTTGGGTTTGCAGGCTTGGATTTTTCCTGGTGGAGTAGAAGTGGCTCATTGTTCAATCGGATTTGTGATTGGTGGAAGCACAGATAAATTCACAGGGGGAATTGACAGTAGTTGAGCTGTGTTAAGAGGTTCTTAAGTTGTCAATTATGAAGGGATTCTTCGCCTCTTGCCATGGTGACTTCTCTCTCGAGACAGTGAAATTCAAAATAAGACTAGAGAGATATGCGTTTTATTGCAATCATAATCAGCAATGGGAATTAAGAATGCACTCTGCACAGTTTACATGTAAAGACATGGTCATGTTGCCTACAAGTTTGATGTTGCAATCTTACGGATCATATCTAGAAATGACAATGTTCATAAGTATTGCGATCTTCTCGAGGATGCCTGCAACTTTAGAACTGTTTCTTTTGTCCCATTTATTATTTTAATCAGCAGAAGAAGCGTTTGCTTTGTTGCCTTGGGGGTGAAGGACACGTTCTAAAGGCATTTGAATTTCTTGCTATATCAAATAGCCAGCTACAGGAAAGCTCAGAGTGGATGTTCGCTTCAAATGACAGAGTTAGTGCAAGGAAACAGTTTCTATAATGGTGACAACGGTGATGCGTTATCAGTTTCGTGGGTGTTTTTGTTGTCATATAGCAGGCTACGTTGCAGCTGGAATGGGCGGAATACAAATCTCAACATGAATCAAACAAATTCCCAAATGGCATCGAAATTCTCAACCACCATAGAGTTCGATAGTTATATGGCGCTCTCGGTTGAATGACTTCTTGAAGAATCCGAATTCGGTGGATTACAAATAATGAAATCAGCACCAGATCCGGAGATGTTATTGCAATTGTAATAATTCACCAGGGATTCCAATGAAACGCATTATGAAACATCGACACCTATCGAAGCCAAAATTAAAACGAAATGTCTACCACAGCAGAGATAGTATATACAGCGGCTATGGAATGCACGCCACGTTGGGAAATATGCCTGTAAAAATAGACATCTGGATAATTGGTTTTAATTTAAAGGGAAAGTGGCCAACGCATTTCCAGAACATTTGGGGGTAGGTGTATAGGGATGTGCAAAGTGGCATTCAAATATCGATTACCTATTTTGCCTTTAGTCTACGCTCCAGGTCATTAGAAATCCTCAGCTGGAATATTGGAAGGTTTTTCTATCTTTAGAGCAGATAGATGATCCTTTTCTATCTTTATGACTTCAGTTAAATATCCAAATTGGCTATCAGAGGAATTTAAGGACAACGCTCCAGATTTGTTTAGTCATCAGAGAATTTTATGGAGAATGTTGTTCTCCTTTCTATCTTTATCAGTTCAGTTGAAACAGTGCCCTTGCTGTTGGGTCAATCTGTTTTCTCCTAGGATAGTTTATTTAATGTATTGAATGATCATTTGTAAAGAGAGAAGAGTTCTGAGAGTTGTGTGGAAGAGAGAACAGAGTTTTTATTGTACAGTTTCGACAGAGATTTTAATGAAGGATACAGCTCTGTTTCAGGAGATCCCTGTGGTAACAACTTAGCATTATGTTTTTCTCTGTTTTCATATGTTTCTTGTTATGTTTATTGTTTCATTCATAATCATTTCTGTTGAATACTTTTAAGTGTGAAGGGAAGAATTCAGCTCGCTGCTCTGCCTTGGGAAAGTATTCAAGTTTTATGTTTTCCTCTGTCTGAAAAGGATTCATGAATTCATGCCCTTTTCAACTTCTTAAACATTCTTTGCACTCCATATAATTTCAAAATTAGATGCTTAAGCTCTTGCCTATCTTGCCTCCTGAGATAATCTGCATTTTCATTTAATCTCTGCTCTTGCTGTCTTTGCCCCACACAGCCCAGAAACCCATCATTTATCAAAAAACCCTTTTATATCAATTTACTAGCCTAAAATCAATATCAGTGTTTCATTTAGGTCATCTCAGATCCTATTGGACATCTTTCACTGAGTTTGACCCGGAGAGAGCCCTCTCCTGTCCTCGTAGGGCTAGCTACGAGGCTGAGCTTGGTTTGATGTTGCCTCGAGTTTTGCCTCCTTCAGCCTGTGGCAGATTCGAGCGCTAACACCTTGTTTATTGTTTCTCTTCACTTGCAGACTTGTTTCTAGAATTCCTGATTTCGACAACCAACAATTGAGCCTTGGTTCATCACTCACTCCTCAACAAAACATATCTTGGCTGGTTTCTCCTAATGAAACATTTTCTGCTGGATTTTATGAAGTGGGTCACAATGCTTATGATTTTTCCATATGGTATACTCACACACCGAACAGAACAGTGGTCTGGGTGGCCAACATAGAGCAACTTGTCAATGCAAGAGTGTCCCATCTTTATCTGCAGAAAGATGGAAACCTTGTTCTCTGGGATGCAGATCATAGCATTGTGTGGAGTACCAGCACCGGGAACATGAATGTAAAGGAGGCTCTTCTTCTAGAAATGGGAAATCTGGTGTTACGTAGCTCTTCAGGTAATCAACTGTGGGAAAGCTTCCAGTATCCAACTGATACTCTTCTTCCACTCGAGTCCCTCAATAATAATGCTCCACAATTAATATCAAGATTAGGGAGTTCTACATTTAAACACGACCACTATCATCTTTATTTCGATAGCGATAATATTCTTCGTCTAATTTATGAGGGATCAAGCATATCGAGCAACTACTGGCCTAATCCTAGCGTGCAAATATTTTAGAACAGTAGAAGCACATACAATAGCAGCCGTCAAGCGATGTTGGATACCTTTGGTAGTTTCCAGTCAAGAGACAGATTTAGCTTTAAAGCTTCAGATGCTAGCAAAGGCCCCAAGATCAGAAGAATAACTTTAGACTTCGATGGAAACCTCAGACTATACAGCTTGGTGGAAGAGATGAGTATGTGGAACATTATTTGGATGGTGATTCCTTATCAATGTTCTGTTCATGGCTTCTGTGGAATCAACGGTCTCTGCATATACACTCCTGTACCTAGTTGTACCTGCCCCCTTGGTTTTCACATGAATGATTCCACCGATTGGTTCCAAGGTTGTGAACACAATAAACAGTTGAATGCTTCCAGTATTGCAAAGTTGATTTATCTTCCCGATACAGATTATTATGGCTACGATCTAAGTTACTATCGAGCAAGAATCACATTTAAAGAGTGTAAAGATTTGTGCATGAATGACAGCACATGTAAAGTCTTTGCCTACTGAATGGATGGCAGCGGAAATTGTTTTCCGAAGGCTTTACTTATCAATGGATATCAATCTCCTGGTCAGCAAAACCACATGTATATCAAAGTTTCCAGCGATGATTCTTCTGTTGCTAATTCTACTAGTGTGTTGCTTCAGTCTCCACCATTAAACTGTTTGGCTTTGAAACCCAGTGTGTCTGGGACAGGCCAATACAAGAAGCAAAAGACAAGAAGCATTGTCAAATATACGCTAGGATTTTCGATTGCCTTTGGTGTCATAGAGCTGGTTTGCGCAATATTTGGATGGCGGTATATGTTTATATCATTTAGATATCCTGGCTTGGATATTCTAGGACGTTACTCACTGATTCATGGGGGATTCAAGAAGTTCAGCTTTTCAAAGTTGAAGAAGGCGACTGATAACTTCAAAATAAAACTGGGGGAAGGAGGGTTTGGGACGGTGTACAAAGGCGTGCTTCTTGAAGGTGAGGTGATAACAGTGAAGCAACTAGAAGGGCTATCCCATGGCCATGATCAATTCTGGGCAGAAGTGAGTATGATTGGGAGAGTCCATCACATGAATCTTGTTCAAACGTTTGGCTTCTATGCAAAAATAAAACACAGGTTGCTCGTTTATGAGTATGTTGAAAATGGGTCTCTATACAAGTATCTGTTCATAGAAAACAATGATATAATTTTGGGGTGGAAAGAAAGATTTGGGATTGTAGTAGGCATGGGAAAGGGTTTAGCCTACCTCCACGAAGAATTTTTGGAATGGATTCTGCACTGTGACATCTGTTATCACTCAGTAATTTCTCCAGGTTCAAAAGAAAACTCAGCGAGGTAACCACAGACCAACTTCAAACTCTAGGATCTAGCCTTCCTAGGGTTCAGAGAGGGCTCTCTCTTTAAGTTTTAACTTTGTTTAATTTGTAAAACATTATGCTAGTTATGAATGTGTAGCTTTGGTTTGGTTTTGGTAGATTTGGTGGGAGAAATCACTTGAAAGGATGGATAGTGGGAAATCTATTTGTCCGTTGGGCTAAGGAGAAAAAATCAAGCAAACAGAACTGGGATCAAGGCCAAAAGTTCAAATGTTTTCAGGGAAAGATAGATAACCCTTGAAGATCTTGGAATTTTTTTTTCATGAGGTGGTATGATCAAGATAAAGGGTAATTAAGAATCCTTTGATCCGGAAAAGGAATTAGTATGAAGAGGTCAAACGAGAGAGGGATCAATTAAGGGTTCCCTACAATGGATAAAAATGATAACTAGTTAAAATCAGGGTGCTTTTAACAAATCTTGTAGTAATACTCCTAGTTATTCATTTAGATTTAGAAAAAACATAGATGGATGCATGTAACAAAGAAAGATAACAATGACAAGTAATGAAATACTTCACTCCAAATAGCTCATCATGGGAATCGTGAAGTATGATGCCAATTGGTTTGATCGAGCCTTCCACTCGAAATTTGACACAAAAAAGCTTTGAAGTCCAAAAAAAAATACTATAACAATCTCGAGCAATTTTATTTCACAAGAATACTTCTAAAGATGAAGTATTTATACCAATTCTAAAACTAAAATATCTTGAAAAAATATCAAGTTTGCTTTACAAATATCTCAAACTATTTTACATAAGTAGAACTTTAATAAAGGACACTCAAAACTAATGCATCTATTTGGAACTATACTTATGGATTGATGGTGACAAAGAAGAGAATTCAAATTTGATATCAACTCTTAGTTGATGATGAGGCATCCAAGTCAATAACTGTCTCCTTTCTTTGTGCATGCTGCTCCAGAAATTCTACAAACTTTGGGTCCAATGATACCTTTTTATTTATAAATATGAAATAGATATGTACAAAGTGAAAGAGGTTATTGTATATAAATATGTTTTTGAGATAAACCTCTCTCAATTTCCCAAAATTTAGTTCCAATTGTTCACCATATGCTCTACAACAATATGTGTAAAACAAAGTTTTCCACGGTCTGAAAAATAAGCTGTAAATATGTGCATGTATCTCTCAGTCTATAATACCTATGAAACAATTAAGATATATTTTTGTAGATGGGTTTGTTTGGAACAAAAACCTCCTTCATTTTTTTAAGATGTATTTCTGAGTGGCCACAATCTTCTCTGCAAAATGATGACTTAATATAAATTTTCTGTAAAAAGTGCTTTCAAATATTGTTTAATATTTCCAAACCCATAATGGTTGTTAGAAAAGTGAGAGAGATGTTTGTAGTTGGACATCTTAGGAACATAAAATTCCTTTAGTTTTGCAAAATTCATCTTAGGTTGGACACAATAGTTTCTGCAAAACAATGACTTAAATAGGAAATTTCTGCAAAAATGTCCCTTCTTGCTTTGTTTTCATCTTTTAAACTTACTGTTCTTTTAATTGTTTTTACTTTCACTTTGGATAAACTTCATTGTTGTTGGTGAAAGTATTTCCATATATATTTAACTATTACTGCCTCTGTATTTACTTTTACTATTTTACCTTGACTGCTATGTTTTTACTGATTTGACTTTCACTGATACACTTTAACTCTCTCTGTTTTCACTGCAAACTGATATTGCTCTGTTTATTGTATGAAGTCTTTTTGTTTTAGGAAAACCATTCAAACTCGTCTCCCTGTGAATTCTTGGAGTAAAAATGATCTTTAACTATTATTTAGATTGTTTTACTCCAAATTCTCCTTTTTCCATTAGGGGAATTTTGAGGTCTGAAATGGGCCTCCTAAGGAAATTATAAAATAATAGTGGAAATAATAAAATAAGATTTGATTACATCATCAAATTTTAGAGGGAAAAAAAGAAAAAAACTAGTTTTTCAACTCGTATTTTGAACTTATCTCCCTAAGTTTCTACTCAAATTTTGAGCAAGAATAATTGTTGGATGAAAAATTTAATTTTTCATCCAAGGAGTACCCATGTTGCATACTTTTGATGGACCCTGCTACATGAAAAATGAAAAATACTTGAAAAACGTGATTCCAATCACGTTTTTTCATGTATTTCTCTTTTTTCATGCAAAAGGCTTCATCAAAAGTATGCAACATGGGTACTCTTTGGATGAGGAATTAAATTTTGCATCCAATGAGTATTCCCACTTGAAATTTGAGTAAACCGTCAGGGAGATAAGTTGAAAATACGAGTAGAAAAAATAGTTTTATTATTTTATTATTTTTTAACGTTTTTACTCCAAAAATGGTGAATTATCCCCCATGGTTGACATAATCATATTGAATCCTATTGGTTTTTATAAAAAAAAATTTGGTTGTACATTTTTCTTAGGAGGCCCATTTTAGACCTCAAAATTCCCCTAATGTAATGACCTGCAAAACAAAATAATTGTTAATTAAACAGAGGTCTGCAAGGAGGTGATTGAAGGCTTTTTGAAAGACCTATAGAATGAGATCTGGCTATGGAGGTTTTACCTCTGTTGGCACTGAGTAATTGAGTGTTACAGTTATGGATTCTGAGCATTGGTAAAAGAGTTTGAATCTTTCAAAGGGTTTCTAAAGGTCTGAAAAAGGCTAAATTTCTTCAACTTTGATTAAAACAGTTTAAAGTATTCGAAACATTGGTTTGATCAAGGTTTCTGAGGCGTCGGAGAGGTTCTGATGGATTTGGAGGTCTCTAAAACAAACTAAGGTTTCTAGTGGTTTTGATAGTAGTTGCAATAGCTTTTTCTGGTTTTTATAGGAGTGAAAACAACGTACAAGTCTTGTTTCTTTTCAATTGGGAGGATGAACGCATGGATAAAAAAAAAAGGGATTTTCGGCGCATAATATGAAGTTTTTTATAAGGTTTTAGGTTTAGCAATAATAATTGAATAATGATCATGTCAAAGCAGAGGGTGGTTTTCGCGCTTAAGGCAGAAAACCAGAAATGGTTATCGTGCAAAATTTGGGCGGTAAGCAGTTTTAGAGCTAACCCACATGATCCAATGAGAATCGAGCACGTGGAGGAGAGCGGATATCATAAAACCGCCCATTTCACGTGGAAATGAGTTGGGAGTGATCACGCATGTTTTCTGTGCGATATTGTTTTTCAGCCGTCAGATCTGGGGTTCAGATGTGAACGACCCTGATTGATTAGGAAGTTGTGTCGTGTTTACGGAGTGGGATCGGGATTGTTATATGTGGCGGGGTCGGTTTAACTTTAGAAATAAATGTTTAATAGAAGTTTAAAAACCTTGGGTTAAAATATGATGCGGTGGGAGAAGGATTATATGTTAATTTAAACATTTGCCAGTGTTTCAATTATACAAATGGGCGCAGGTTTTTATTATTATACAGTTTCTCAACCTTTCAAAGTTGTTTAAAACTATAGGGGGCGGGGTATTTGTGTAATATTCCCAAATTTGGATTGCTAGCAAGGCATGCCTGAAAAATGCATTTTTCAGGAATGTATGCTACAGCACTAGAAATCAGCCCTTGGATCCTGTAGATCTGATAATCTAAGATCCAAATCCAAGAGGAGATCAGAAACAAATCTTTTTAGGTGGGTTAAACAGATCTCCCGCACCTAGTATAGCTAGAAATTTTACCAAAGAAGGGATTACAGCACTATGTGACAAAACTGCTTAGAAAATAATGCAGTTCAGCCAAATATATGCAGGAGGCCAATATGTAGGCTCAATCATGTCATTTACATCAGCATATCAAGATTATATTGAAGCTCATACATCATAGAATAGAAAGTAGAAGATTTTACATGAAGAAATGCTCAAAATAAGAGGTTGCAACCATATGATATGACTGTACAAGCTTGACAGCGTTATTTTATTAACTGAAAAGAGTTGTAAGTTATACCTCAGATCTAGAGAAAATCTATGTACAAAAATATAGATCTATATCAAATATGTACACTATAGAGTCTCCTCTTAAAAAGCCACTTCGGTTTTTCAGAAGAAAATGATGTACATGGAGTAGATCTGAGATCTAATGCAGCTGATCTGCAGAATGATTCAGAATTTCTGAAGAAAATACATCAGTATTCAGACCAGATCTGAATGGAACATGGATTAGATCTGTAATCCATGGATCACCACAGTGAAGGGTAGATTCCCAACACTAGAGATCTATCCTCCTTGAAGTGCCAAAAGACCCTGCAACTTTCTCCTTTCAAATAACATAGTTCTGGAAGATGGAATGCGCTGTAGGCTCTAGAGAATGATGTGGCCTTAAGCCAACATCTGAAAATGAGCTCTCCTCATCCAATACTCTCTTGCCAATGGGATAGAAGACTTTCCCAGTGAAAAGAGGCACTAGAATGGCTTAGATCTGAATAGATCTAGCCTCCACTTGTTTCAGCTTACAAAGACAACCAAACCCTCAACAGGATTTGCCTTGTATTTGAAAAAAGAGCTTTGCCAAATTCTTGATAGTGGTCAAGAAATGCAAGAATCCTCCAAGAGGCCTCTCAAGGAAGAGGTGGGATTCACGATCAGGAACACCCTAGTGCTAAAAATCACCATTCTCAGCTAAACAACCAGAGAACGAGAAGTTTCTAAGCAGACAAATCCTTCTCAGAAGATGGAATCCTTGCCAAACCCTAAACCATATCAATGATTTAGCTGCATTCACATGATTAGCCTCCAACTAAAACTGTGCTATGCATCTAGGTGGTTCAATGTATCTAGACAACGCTATTTATTTGGTCCAATTGACCTAGTCAAATGACTTAATCCCTTTCACACATAAGGGTGTTTTGCTAAGGCAGCCCAGATTTAGCCTTGTTCACATGGGCATTGATTTATTTTGTTGTTTTAGGAGTTTAATGTATCCTCCTTTACAATTTTATTCTTGCAACAAGAAAATGAAAAAAAAATATTATATTCCTATTAGCTTGGGCTAATTAGGAATATTATAGTCCTCCCCTCCAAAATGTTGCTTGTCCTCAAGCAACTAATAAGGTGAGTGCTGCAACTCATCTCCTCCTCCATTGGTGACACAAACAAAGGATAAGCTTCTCTCATAAGCTAAGTGATCACCAAACCATCCATCCATGACTTGTTCCAACAATGTTCTCATGAGATGCAAACAACTCATCCCATAAGGAAACAATAAATCACATGAAATAACCATGGTTTGCCCAATTCCCTCCCTGAAATATAAGACAAAAAGTATAGGGAGTGTATTCATCCCATAGGGCACATGCATGCCTTCCCTCCTTCCTCCATGCATCCCCATAAAAAATACAAGTACATCATCAATATATGGGATCAAAACAATGTACAAACAAACAGAAATTTGTGCACATGGAGGTGGATCATAGTCCCACATGTGGAACCAACGCATAGCATCCCCCACCTCCATCAAACCAAGATGTGGTAAGTGGTTTTCCCACCACTTAATTTCTACCCATACCATCTCACCATAGCTGAAAGTGTGAGATATATTTGGTGCCTTTGGGAAGCACCCATCAAGATGAAAAATCTCCCTTGTTCTTCCAAGGGAGTGGCCCAATTCAGAAATTTTTGGGACCCAATATTGTCCATGAGGCTTACAAAATATATTACTCCTCCTTGGAGTCATGGCCTGCAAAAACATGGTGTAAGAATGCATGAAATCAAAATATAAAACAAATGTACTAAGAGCATGCTCTTCACCAAAAATCCTCCTCCTATCAATGGAGTGGTGCATAGATCTACTCTCTCCTTCAAGGGAAGAAAGAGAGGGTTGATTTAACTCTTCCTTAGAGTCATGTTGTTGCTCCAACTCCACAAGGTCCATGCATCTTTGAAAATGCTGATATAGTTCTCTTTCAAAGCCCTCCCAATAATAGCTCCTCAAAATGATATTGTTGAGCTTCATAGAAAAGGTGTGGCTGAAATTGAACTCTTCATAAGCCCTCTGTAGTAACTTCTCCTTGAGCTTGGAAGCTCTAGACAAGAATATCCTGCCATGATTATAGATGACTCCATCAAGGATTGAATATCTCTCTTCATGTAGCCAGTCATCAAGAATCATGCAAGTATGACGATCCTTGGAATATTCCACTAGCAGTTGCGATTTCCAATAGGGATCTAATGTGCCCAACAATGACAGTGTTGATAGTGTGTCATATGAAGTGTCTTCCATGTTGTTGTTCTTCTCCTGGACATCTCCCATGTCAAAGGTGTATGTTGGAAAGCCAAGCTTCCCATTTTCCTCCTCCTTGACATCTCCCATGCCAAAGGTACAAGGTGGAAGGTTACCAGTCCTTCCTTGCTGCCCTCCTTGCTCATGCACATGCTCAAAAGAAAATGGAAGTTCTTGGATATTATTCTCCCATGGAAGGCTATCATCTATCCAAAACCCCCTTGGTTTTTCCAAAGTATGCTTGTGTGACCACCATCTCTCATCATGTATGGAAGAGGATCCTCCAAACAAGTTGGTCTTCTAATTCAAGGTGTTCTGATGGTGTCATCCTTCATTCTTATGGCATATTTTCTCAGTGCAGTATGAGATGAGAGAATGGATAGTGATTTTAAGGGAAAAATTCTTCCCCTGTCCTTGTAATTTCCCCATATTCTCAGTGTTGCAGCATGCTCTTCTAATGCTCCCTTCCTTCTTGGATCTATGGAAGGAGCATCAATGCATGAAACATATTTCATCAGATCTGAATCAGGTGGTCTCCCAGGTGGTATACCACAAGATAATGACGTCTCATGGCTCATTCCCATGTGAACAACAGATGGGAACCTATTATGACTGCTTCCACTACGCAAATCCTCTGATGTAGTTAACTCATGAACACCCATAATCTCCTTTGTGTCAAGAGTCTTGATCACAAAGGACTGATCCATCATTGTATGTGTTCTAAAAATTGGATGCAATGTTGGAACACATTTCCTTCATTGTTTTGTTTCTTTGTCTATCATCATAGACACATGCTACTCATCCTCTTCATGTATAAGATCCTTGGGGCCTTCTTACAAAGATACAAGATCCCTCTTAGTGGAAGCAATGGCTTCATCTCCATCTCTCAATAGATCTCCTTTTGTTGTCACAGCACTGGAGGAACCTTTTAGTTTTTCTTCTTTCTTCTCCTCATCAATGGAGTATGCCTCATCAATAAGAGATCCTTTCACTTGATCTCTCCTTGAAAAAGGAACACTCATGTCCTCTTCTTGAGAAGAAGGTTCTTGCTGAAGTAGGGCCTTTGCCCTTGGAAAATCATGTAGTATATCTTTAACCCCTTCAACAATGTTTTGAAATAGATTTATATTCATGGATATTTCCATCTCATGCAAAGGTTCTAATTTCTTGGGCTTAGTTTGTTTACCCACAGAAATTTCAGATGGCATAGAATCAAATCTTTTCACTAACCTCCTAGTGAACTTTTCATAAGTAGAGATGTTTACACCTCTTAGTGAAGAAGATTCAAATAACCACCAGGCATAAGCTTTACCTTGGAGGTGAAACGCTGCTACTCTTATGGCTTCTTCTTCAGAAATTGGAAGCCACTGAAATATGTGTCCATCTTCTTTACCCAAGACTTGGTTGAGCTCTCAGGTGATCCATCAAATGAAGGTAGGAAAGTTCTACCCAAGGTGTGCTGCATGCACCCTCTTCTTCTCATATTTCTATTGGATCTTCTTTCTTATTTGAGTTGAAAAAACTCTGGGAATCTTAGATGCTCTTTGAATATTTGATACTGAGATTCATATTCTTAGAGATATTCACCAAGAGTCTCCTCTTTTCGTGTCTCTCCTTCTTCTTCTCCTCTTGCAAGGAATGTAGGCATGCTACAACATTGTAGATCATATTGTGTGGCTGAATGCTCACACACATCATATGAAGTAGTGGGGCTTCCTTCATGTTAAAACCTTTTCAAAAGATCTGCTTGTCTTTCATTCCTCACTCCCCTGATTTCATTCTTCAACTCATGCATAGTTTGGAACAGAGTTTTTGAAAACTCTTTCCCTTTCAATCTTCCATATGAAGGGTTTGGACCCTTGTCTTCTGTGTCTTTAGTGTAACTACACTTCTTCATCAGTATTTTATTTCCATGAAAAGACATATTGGCTCTTTAATAAGAAAATCACAGGCCGTGCCAAGATGATTTCTCTGATACCACTGTAATATTCCCATATTGGGATTGCTAGCAAGGCATGCCTAAAAAACGCATTTTTTAGGAATGTATGCTACAACACTGGAAATAAGCCCTTGGATCCCTTATATCTAATAAGCTAAGCCCCAAATCCAAGAGGAGATCAGAAACAAATCTTTCTAGGTGGGTTAAACAGATCTCCCACACCTAGTACAGCTGGAAATTTGGCCAAAGAAGGGACTGCAGCACTATGTGACAAAAATGCTCAGAAAATAATGCAGTTAAACCAAATATATGTAGGAGGCCAATATGTAGTCTCATTCATGTCATTTACATTAGCATATCAATATTATATTGAAGCCCATACATCATAGAACAGAAAGTAGGAGATTTTACTTGAAGAAATGCTCAAAATAAGAGGCTGCAACCATATGATATGACTGTAAAAGATTGAAAGTTATATTTTATTAGCTGAAAAGAGATGTAAGTTACACTTCAGATCTAGAGTAGATTTGTGTACAAAAATATAGATCTATATCAGATCTATACACTATAGAGTCTCCTCTTCAAAAGCCCCTTGGGGTTTCCAGCAGAAAATGATGTACATGGAGTAGATCTGATATCTAATGTAGTTGATCTGCAGAATGATTCATAATTTATGAAGCAAATACATCAGTATTCAGATCAGATTTGAATGGAACATGGATTAGATCTGTAATCCACGGATCACCACAGTGAAGGGCAGATTCCCAACACTAGAGATCTTTCCTCCTTGAAGTGCCAAAAGACCCTGCAACTTTCTCCTTGCAAATAATGCAGTTCTGGAAGATGGAGTGCACTATAGGCTCTAGAGCATGATGTGGCCTCAAGCCAAGATCTGAAAATGATCTCTCCTCATCCAATACTCTCTTTCCAATGGGATAGAAGACTTTCCCAGTGAAAATAGGCACTAGAATGGCTTAGATATGAATAGATCTAGCCTCCACTTGGTGCATCTTACAAAGACAAACAAACCCTCAACAGGATCTGTGTTGTAGTTGGAAGAAGAGCTTGGCCAAATGCCTGATAGTGGTCAAGAAATGCAAGAATCCTCTAAGAGGCCTCTGAAGGAAGAGATGGGATTCCCGATCAGGAATACCCTAGTGCTAAACAACACTATTATCAGGTAAACATCCAGAGAATGAGAAGTGTCTAAGCAGAAAAATCCTTCAGAAATAATATCTTCAACAACCTTATCATGCTGTCCTCCTCCTCCTTAAATAAGACATAATCCTTGCCAAACCCTAAACCATATCAATGATTTAGCCGCATTCACATGATTAGCCTCCAACTAAAACTGTGTTGTGCATCTAGGTGGTTCATTGTATCTAGACAACACTATTGATTTGGTCCAGTTGACCCAATCAAATGACTTAATCCCTTTCACACATAAGGGTGTTTTGCTAAGGAAGCCCAGATTTAGCCTTGTTCACATGGGCATTGATTTATTTTGTTGTTTTAGGAGTTTTATTTATCCTCCTTTACAATTTTATTCTTGCAACAAGAAAATGAAAACAAAATAGTATATTCCTATTAGCTTGGGCTAATTAGGAATATTACAATTTGCGTATAGATATGTTAAACCAATGGGATAGGGCAGGATTTAATATTTCACACATGGGGTATTTGAACATTGGTTTAAACGTAAAATAGAGGGTTTGAGGGTTATTTAAATATAAGGGTTTAATACTATAAGGGAGGGAATAGTTTTATGGATTTAATAACTAAATTAGAAATTAATATGAAAGTAAACGGATAATGTATGAATAAAAACACATTTTTAACTCTAAGTAAAGTGTAAATAACATAATTTGTCTTTGTTGTATTACTTCACACTTAGACTTAGGATAAAATGCATTTCATGGGTTTTAAGTGTTTTTGAAAGGAAAAAGAAATTAGTTACTTAGGGTTTTACTTTTACTAAGTAAAAATGAGTTTTTACTTAGGAAAAAGGGATTATGATTAATGGATGAAGGATAAATGCTAATGAATATGGGTTTTGTGTGGGAATTCAATATTTTTAACTAACCATTTATCGATCCTTGGGTCTAGTCCCAACAGAAGTCAAAGAAATGCTCTGAGCCTTTTTGACTGATAGTTTAGAATACTGATTATTTGTAGGGGAGGGAAAATTAGTGATTTTTCCCTGATGATGCCTTATTACATGCTTGCACAACTACTTTCTACCTACCCATCTTTATTTCTAACATTTTTTCTTCATTTTCATGGGTGCATTTAGGCTTGCAACCCTAAATCATTTTCTTTCAAAGCATAAATATATCTAAGTTGAACCTTATTTCATCCGAGGGCTCAGATTAAACTGTTGAGCTCCTCATTTATTCTCTATCTAAAACATGAAATTTAAAGCATGAGAGGTCAAGTTTAATTTGTTTGACTCTCATGGATTGTCGCATTTAGGACAAGCTGCACACAATATTATTTGCAAAAGTAAACTAAAGTAGTGGCATTTAAACTTGCAACACTTTCATGATATATTTTTTATGGGTTCATATTTAATATTCTTTTTTTGATCTTTTTTTCTTTTGGTCCTTTGATTGTTATTTTAGGACATACCCTCTTTTCATCTTTTAATTTGGGAATACATTTGTAGAAAGCAAAGGTATGTACAATATTTCAAGAATGTTAACAGAGTCAAATAAAAATTATGAATCCTATATTTATAGGATCCTAACAACATCAAACCCCAAAACATACTTCTGGACAAGAAATTATGTCCCAAGGTTTCTGACTTTGGATTAGCAAAACTAGTACACAGAGATAGAGCATTCTCCTTCTCCACAATTAGAGGCACACAGGGTTACTTAGCACCGTAGTGGGTGATGAATCTTCCAATCACAGCCAAGGTGGATGTTTATAGCTTCGGAATTGTTTTGTTAGAGATTCTTACTAGACAGCTTGTTGTCGGACTGTGGACATTTGGTGCAGTGGGTGTTTGCAATGATGAGGGAAGGTAGAGGGATTGAGGAAGTAGTGGATCCCAAATTGCATGGAAATTTTGATTCAGAGGAGGTGGAGAGAGTCCTGAAAACGGCACTACTGTGCGTGGAGCAAGAAAAGGATGTGAGACCTTCCATGAGTGTGGCCGTTGAGATGCTTTCTAAACCAGACTTCTTTACCCGAACATCCTCTTCATCGTCTGCTACAATATAGAGTTAACAGACTTCTTTTCATTGGAGTACCACTCTGGATTACAAAATAAATATAGTTTCAAATTTCTTTTCTTAATGCTGAAGCTATAATAACCAGTTTTCGACCAACATACTGTTTTTATCTCTGCAAGAAATCATAACATGCTCTTATCGTCCTAAAATAATAATGTGCCATTGGAATGGTCATTAAATGAAAGGTTGAATTGTTCAATCTGTTTTTGCATTGAACTCATATTGCTCAACTTTATGTTTTATTATATTGGTTTAATATGTTCCCATGTAGCAATGTATAAAAAGAGTCAAAGTGTGTGTGGAAAATAAATTAGTTTTTTTCTCATTTATAGAGTTTTCATCGCGTGAGAAAAACGTAGTATTTTCTGTGTAAAATAGAATCATGGTAGAATCTTGTAGATCTTGTCTTATGTTTGGTCGGAGAAGTAGTAGCATCCATTTTCTTAGGTAAATGTATTTGCACTAATGAATTTTATTTTTTAATTGGGATATGCTTTATACAGGGTATAAGAAAAAGTTGAAGCTTATGTTCATTACTATATGGAAGTTTGAAGCACAAGTTTGGTAAATTTATAGATAATTTCATTAATGGTAGATTTTTTAGTTTAATGGTAAGAAGTATAACTAGTAATTGTACCAGATGTTGCAAAAGAAAGGCCTTAATACATTAACATATAACAAGTTAATTAATGCTTTTTTGAGAAATGTTGAAAGACAGAAAATATCAACAAAAAGAAAGGACCATGTTACAATGAAATCTTAAAGAAATACTACTTCCTTGAGCCTCAAAAATCATGAGGCATTTGTTTAAGTTAAAGATGCATGAAGATTATATGTTTTTTTATGTTATTTTTTCTTTAGGTACTCCCAATCTAATCAAGAATCTTAAGATTGTACTAAAATGAACCTAGATTTTGTACAAATCCTACTTCCATATTGATGAGGGTTTTATGTGAATGTAGTTAACCATTTT
Source organism: Pinus albicaulis (assembly GCA_034641835.2). NCBI lineage: Eukaryota > Viridiplantae > Streptophyta > Pinopsida > Pinales > Pinaceae > Pinus > Pinus albicaulis. The sequence goes on along the minus strand of CM076569.1, from coordinate 185,272,031 downwards.
ACGTTGATTTTATTTCATACTCACATAGTATGCTTTTTTCTTTGTGGGTTCTTGACCTATTAAATATTGTTTAATATACTAAGTTTTCATTGTATTTCTGAGTGTCTAAATGTTCCTATATGTACAAATGGTGGCTTTGATCATTTCAAGAGCAACAAAACAATTCTATTGATAAAAAAACTCCTACACTTACTGAGATTTGGTAGTAACTATGGAATTGGTGAACATGTCTTGCTCTATGGTGTTGGCTATTGGGCATAGCTTTCTTGATCTTGTATAGAAGAGTATAAATTTGCATTTAGCTTATACTACATTAACCATGAAATTTCCAACATTCAGGGCACACTTGCCATCACATTTCTTGATAAAAATACAACAGAATATCAAACTTTTCTTATCAAATATAAATGCTCCTATATTCAACAACTACATTGTGCCTTATAGTTTAAATTTGTACAAGGAGGAGGAGTTTCAAGGTGCAAGCCAAATTAAGAAAAGGGGATGCCGCAATTGAGTGACATATGAAGAATCTTGTTTGGGACTTAAGATTCATGTAGTGACACCATTATTTATGCATCACACTTGCTTTCATAATAAGTTTATTTATTCTATAAGGTTATTTAGAATAGAAAAATTGAAGCGAGCTATAAGCTCCCTATTCAAGATAATAGAATTAATTCGAGAGACATGTTCTAGAAAAATACCATGTTGGTGCAATTTCTTGATAGCAAAAATTATCTTTATGACTGACCTTGTATTGCCTATACTATGTTCATAAGGCTCAAAGTTGGGCTACATTAGTTGTATTACTGTAGTTTAAGCTCATGAGCATAGCTTAAGCGCAAACCTATTGTTAGCATTGCTAAAATAGTTGAGGCTTATCTTTGGGTTTGCAATATTTATTATGTGATGGACATAAATTTCCCCATAGAAATTAAATGCATTGCAAGTGATGACCGACTCTTCACGAAACTCACTCATGGATATGGATAAGATGGTAATGAACCTCTAGTCCAAATTTTTTAACCAAATCCACTATTGTGAGATTCACCTATGATCCTAAGTCGAATATAGCATCATTTTTTTCTTCTTGACCTATATCTTTATATGAAAGAGATTGATTAAGTTCTTCTCTTCTTGTTGCTAAAGGCTTCTTAGATTAACCTACTTCTACATTGATGTGCAAAATATAATATCATCCATGTCTAAGCTTCTTTCCACCTAATTGGTCAAATATGTGGCTATGCAATTTTCCATTTTCACATCCTTCTAATGGCTCTTTAGGATGAGTTTTTGATGCAATTCCCAACACCTATTTTGTGTGGAAATCAATGTTGGACTAGTTTCTAGGATATTTTCACTAGTGTGATGTGGTTGTAGCCTTCTTGTCCCTTCCCACTTCGTATTTCCCTCCTTTGAAGCTTCTTAATGGATTTTTTTCTTTGAACTAGTTACTCCCTTTCATCTCATCTTTCTTTTCTAGGGATTGTCCCTGTACACAAGCCTCATCCATAGTTATGGATTTTGAACAAAATTACCTTCTTTCATAGATGGCTATGCAAAACCCCCAGATACTTGAGCAATACAATTGGGTTCTTGGGAAAGATACGCAACATTATTTCCATCTTCCTTAATTCTGTGGTGTAGTCTTGTACAATCTCTCCTTGTCTCTACTTGAAGTAATGCCACTAGATCCACTAGTTCTGTAAATACAGAACATGGTAGAATTGAGAATTTATGATACTTTTAAAATCCTCTGACTTATTTAGTGTAGGATCTCCCCTATAAGCGTGAGCGGGGAAGTTTCCTTCATGCTTTATCAACCAATTCTTGGATAATTTATTTCATATATATTCTTATGTCGTTGGGACAGGCAAGCAACATAATTTCAAAACTCATACAAGCAATCAGGGTCAACATCGCAACAGGTGTTGGCGAAACCTTGTCCTATCATAATGGTGTCGTGTGGGACAACATCGATCATTGACTAACAACCTTAAACTTATGTGCATAAGAATATTGATCAGGGTTTGATCCATATGGTTGATCACCAAACAATGATAAAATCATAGAGTGGGGTCAAGTGGACCTTGGAGTGTAGGAACATTATCTATCACCCACCACTCACCCCTTGTTGTTGTGACATTAACTGCATAACAGAAAACATAATATAACCATGCATTGGTGGAGGAGTAGGCCTACCTGGCCATGATTTCGTTGTAGAGCCTTGGCAACGCCCACCACTTATCATTGAACCTTTGTGTATTGTAACATGTGATGGGCATGTCAATAAGAGTTAGGCTGACCTAGCCATGGTTTCATAACAAAACTGTATTGTTGCCTATCGATCATTGCTAGCAAGTTCTAACATGTTGTGCATGTGATATGAGTGTGATGGTGAAAGGGATCCAATCTGACCATGGTTCTAGTATGGAAACCCTACCTTCTAAGGAGACCACCCACCACCTATTTCTTTGATTAAACATTAACACTACAATGATAACAAAAGAGATCAGTCGATCCAACCTAATGTGGACTTGGGTAAATTAATACACATAATGGGAAATTATACAAAAATGATTTTATGTGTTGAGGAGTTATGTTTGCCCATAAGATTTTACCAACCATGAATTAAATTTCCATTTGACTTTAGTTCTTTAATGTGTTGCGGAATGGGTAATTGTCCTCAAACTCAGTCTGTAACCTACAAAACATTTACTGAGGTATGGTTGTTGTCAATTCATTTAACACAATGATTAAGATTAATTTTCCAACAATCCCCCTTAATCACAACTGCCACCAATGACCATTCCCAAACAATCTTTGAGATAAACAAAATTTCCACATGCCAATGGCTTTGTGAAGATGTCTACGAATTTTTCTTCTGACCTACAGTGCTACAACACAATCTCACCATTGTTAACTAATTCCCTTATGAAATGATATTTAGCATCAATGTGCTTTGTTCTCTTGTGAAAAAAATTCTTTGATAGTGCAATTACAGAACTATTGTCGCAGAAAATATTTGTTGTTCCATATTTTTCATGGCATAAATCCCTCAACATTATTCTCATCCAAACTGCTTGACACGTTGTTGTTGTTGTGGCGACAAATTAAGTTTTTGTTGTTAACAATGATACTATTGGTTGCTTCTCGGATGCCCATGAAATTGCTCTCGAACCCAAATGAAATGAAAAAAATATCGTGACGTGCTATCAGTATAACCAACTAGCCTAAAATCGTCTTCTATGGTGTACAAAATACCATACTGTTTGGTCCTATTGACATACTTTAAAATTATTTTGGATGCTTGCCAATGTGTCTCCTTGGGTGTCTCCATGAACCTTGACACCAAACTCACTGCATACATATATCAGGCCTAGTTGCGGTCAAGTACATTAGGATGCCCACCATAATTTTGTATAATGTCGGATTGACATTGTTTTTTCAATCTTCTTTGCTCAACTTCAACCCCATGACAGTTGGAGTTGGTGTTGGTTTGCTGGTCTACATATTAAACCTCTCTAAAATGTTCGCAACATACTTTGATTAAGAGATTAAAATAAAAATTTTTGTTTGATTCACTTCTATGCCCAAAAAATATCTTAACAACCCCAAGTCAGTCATTTCAAACACAATTTTCATGACTTCTTTGAAATCATCGATGAGAAAATCATCACTCCCTGTAAAAATCAAATCATCTACATACAAAAAAAACTAATAATTTTACCGTAACTTTATTTCATGTAGAGAGTAGGTTCACCATCACATTTGTCGAACCCATTGTCCATCAAGTACACATCTATCCTTCTATACCATGCACAAGGTGCTTGCTTCAACCCATAAAGAGATTTTCGCAACATATACACATTTTCTTCTTGGCCTTCTATTTGATAACTAGGACGTTGCACAACATATACCTCATCTTTCAACACTCCATTTAATAAAGCTGAATTTACATCCATTTGATACATTTTCCATTTACGTTGCACGATAATTGACAACAATGAATGCACTGTCTCCATCCTCATGACTAGCACTAATGTCTCCGTGTAATCTCTTCCATGTTGCTGCTTGTATCCTTTGACAACTAGCCTTGCTTTATGTCTTTCAATATTTCCTTCAATGTTTCTCTTAGTATTATAGAACCATTTCACTCCAATGACTTATTTTCCTTGTGGTAGGTTCACTAGCTTCCATGTGTTATTCTTTTCTATTTCTTCTATTTCTTCATCCATTGCCACAACCCATTTTACTTCTTTTACTGCATCCTCAAAATTTATTGGTTCATCTACGTGACAAAATAATGCAAATAAGGAATTCAGACCAGCACTACTCTCAAATTCATTTTGCTCATATATTTCACTTAAATTTCTGAATTTGTGTCATCTTATGCTTGCGGAAGATTGGCTTGACATGTCACTTGGTGTTTCGCTCGAAGTAGATAGCGTTGTGGATCTTTGTGGTGTGCTTGGAGAAACAATTTCTTGGCCGCACGACACTGCCCTATTATTTGTTGACGGTGTCACATGTTGACTACTTTATTGAGCTTGTGTAGGTGTAGGAGTAGTCACCATTGAGTAATTAATTGTTGTAGCCAATTCCTCTTTGTCTTCATGTGGTCTACATGTTTTCACATTGTCTGTCTTCTCTAAACTTCCATCTAATTCTTCCTCTTCTATGAACTAAACATCTATGTTGGTTATGACCTTCTTGGTTGATGGATTGTAGAGCTTGTATGCCTTAGATTCATCACTATATCCAAAAAATATACATTTATCCCCCTTTTTGTCCAACTTCTTCCTAAAATAATCCGGAACATGTGAATACGCCACACACTCAAACACTCTCATGTGAGTGATATTTTTCTTTCTTCCACTCCATGCCTCTTCAAGAACTATATTCATAACACTTTTGGTTGTACATCTATTAATAATATATGTTGCACAAGAAAAAACTTCAGCCCAATAATAATTTGTAAAATGATTTTCCTTCAACATACTCCTTTCCATTTCCATAATGGTTTGATTCTTCCTTTCCGCAACACCATTTTTTTGAGGTGTATACCTTGTTGTGAACTGCTTGTGAATTCCATGCTCCCTGCAAAAATGTAGGAAGTCACTTGAGATGTATTCTCCACCTCTGTCAGTCCTGAACACTTTGATGTAGTGTCCACTTTGCTTCTCAACAAGAGATTTGTATTGACGGAAGCGCTCAAACACTTCAATTTTCTATTTTAGGAAGTAGACCCATGTATTCCTTGTATATTAATCTATGAAGGTTAAAATATAATAGATTCCACCAATAGATGATGTCTGCATTGGTCCACATAAATATGAATGGAAAATTTCCAAGGGTGCCTTTGCCCTTATTGAATTTCCTACTGGAAATGATTCTCTATGTTTCTTGCCCTAGATGCATCCTTCACATTGGTTGTCTGGTTTTTCTATGAATGGAAATCCTTTTGCCATGCCTTTCCTATGAAAAAAATTCAAATCTCCAAAGTTGAGACGGCCAAATATCAAATGCCATAACCAAATTTCATCTTTGACCTCTTCTTTAAAGTCTACTTGTGTGATAGCTACAAATTTTCTTTCATACTCTTGTGAATTCATTAATAGTTGTGTTTGAGCACCTCCTTCCTTCAAATCAAATTTTAGTTTGAGAGGAAACATTCTATTGTTTGTCATCTGAACTTTTGCAATTAGGTGTCTATTTGGAAACTTATACAAAATCGTGAAAATATCATTTTTGAAAAAGATATTATAGCCATTTTGCATGAGCTATCCAATGCTTATGAGGTTATGTTTCAAACCATGAACAAAATAAACATATGAAATGCATTTCTTCTCTCCCTTATTTGTTAGAATGCCGACTCTTTCTTTTCCCGTGACATCAAACTTTGCTATTAGTCCCTAATGTCACATCATATTTCACACTTTCATCTAGATTGGAAAACATTTCTATGTTCCCAATCATGTGATTGCTACACCTTGAATCTAGAAACTATACATCTCCTTGGTTTTCTTGTGATACATTACAAGCTAAAAACATGCTATCATGGTTCCGATTTTCCTTTATGAAATTTACACTTGTTTTTTTTTACTTATGTCATATTTATTCTTTCTACATTCATTTGCATAATGACCATAATCAATGACATTGAACTTGAGATTTATCATACCTCTAACATTGTACTTGATTTTGGCTTGAGCCTTGACTTGGATTTTGATTGTTGCCCTTCCACTTGAGCTTGAAGGGCTGCTTCTTCCACCTCTGTGTGGGCTTCTTCCTCAAACTCTACCTTGACCAAACGAAACTTGTGCCTTGAAATCATGCTCCAATGAAGTGCTTGTTTCTATGTTCAGTTTGTGTTCATGAGAGATCAGGGATGCATGAAGCTCATCCACTGAAAACTGTGAGAGATGTTTTGTCTCTACTATGGCCACAACAATGTCATCAAATATTGTTGGAATACTTCTAAAATTTTTATGAACTATTCTATTTTCCGCAACTGTATCACCATGAGACCTGATTTGGGTAAATAATCCAATTACATGTGTAGAAAATTAGTCTAGATTCTCAAACTCTTTTATACAAATTGTCTGAAAATCTCTTCTCAACATTTGTAGTTTTGTTTTCTTCATATTTTCCATGCCTTGGTATGATTTGTGGAGGGTATCCCATGCTTGCTAGGACATTTTTTTTGTTTCATACCTTGGGAATATACTTTCATGAACTGCTTGAAAAATGTAGAAGGGAGCTTTAGAGTCCATCTTCCTATCGTCCCTCAAAAAATATCTTTCTGCTTGTGTCAAAGCATTGTATGCTGCTGCATCTATTGGTTCTTGGAAAACATTCTCCACAAATTCCCAAATTTATTGAGAAGAAAACAAAGCATTCATTGTAATATCCCACATTCATAATTTTTTCCATTAAACTGAGGTATCTATGGATTAGTCAAGCTTGTGCTTGTTGATGTCATTTTCACTGTGTAAGAAAAACTTTCTTACTGTGTAAATTTTTTCTCCCTAATAGTGAATAAGTTGAAAATAGAATTCCTTTAAAAAATTTTTTTTAACTCCCTATAAAAACACTTGCAGTAATAAAACTTTAAACTGCTCTGATACCATGTTAAAAATTTAAATACAGATGGAGGATTCTTCCTCAACACACAAATTTCACATAGAGTTGTGGAAATGTCTTAAACAAGACAAAAAAATTGCAGAAATCAAATCATAAATGTATTCCTTTCAATACAGAGTGGCATAGATTAAAATCTAAATTATAATGGAGCAAAGAAAATCTAATAGATTTATTCACGGTAAAACAGAGTAAAACAAAGTGGTGGCAGTAAAATTCACACATGAAATCTCCATAAGCATATTGCAACAAACCAAACTTTATATTATAACTTCAAGGCATTAAATACATTCATATATGTAGGCATCAACTCCTTCACCAGTAAAACACTACCTTTTATGAAGATTTACATTCACGAGTGGTTGTAGAGTAACACATAGTAAAACTTGTAATTATTGTTTTCACGCACCCACCAACATTCGTAATTCGCTCCACGATTTTCTCCCCTTGTCTTTCAAGACTTACTTCCTCCACACTTACATGATCTAAACTACATACATGTGTATTCAAAACATATATGTCTAAGACCTTAATACATGACAGAGTCAAAAATTAATACAACGCATGGGTGAATTAATACACAACATGGGGTCAAGACTTACTTCCTCCACACTTACATGATCTAAACTACATACATGTGTATTCAAAACATATATGTCTAAGACATTAATACATTAATTAAATTTCCATTTGACTTTGGATTTTTAATCTATTTTTGAATGGATAATTTTCCTCCTGTTCAGAACTCTATTTAACCCATATCCTTTCCTACAAACTCAATCCGCAACTTGCAAAACATTTACTGAAGTATGCTTACTGCTAATTCATTTAACGAGGTGGTTGAGATTAATTTTCCAACAAAGTTACCTTAAATATTTGACATTGTATTTAGAAATACGACACCCATGATTGACTCCATCACATGCGAGGTTAGAGAAGATAATTAAAAAGATTGTGTCTCAAATATGATAATGCTTATCATTATTTTCAATAATGGGTTCAGTGTGCTTTGTGTCATGGTCGATTCTTCTACTCTACAAATTGACTTGACTTCACAATTTTCTTCATTTTGTAGGTGATTGAAGTTACCACTTGTGATAGAAATGAGAAAACATATTAAATAAGGGGCATGCATGGCATCTAGACCATGCCACATAAAAGTTTCAAGGAAATTGCAGGCGCCGCCGAGGGACCAGACCCTAGATGAGTTGATCAATGAGCATGATGCAGGGGCATTAGGCAAAAACAAATTCCATGTAGTTTTATAGGCTTAGGTGTTTTAAGTCTTCAAAGTAGTTATATTTTATGTAAAGAATTTAGTGGGTTTTAATTAACTTTAATTGAATGTGGAGAGAATTGTAACTGCTCTCGAATGATTAGAGAACAGGGAAATTCGATTAGTTAGGAATGTGAAGAGTGAGCTTCAGAAAATATGGGGGTTTAGTCTAGAATTAGGAAATATGGAATTTTAAGAGTTTTGTTGAGCTATTAGGGAAGCTGAGTTGATTCATTATCATTTTTATAAATTTAAGCCTCAAGGCATTAACGGGAAGCGCGGTGCAGAGTAGTAAGAGTAGAAGGGCCATCGAATTGAAGATCAGGCCTGAGGAGTAAGGATTTCGATGTAATTACCGTGTTTACAGATATAAAGAATCTAGTTCTGAGTTTGTATTCAATTATGAATTCTGTAGTGTGTGGAGTTACTGTATAATATTTCACATTTAATGGTGGTTGTAAAATTCTGTGAATCGATCACAGGGTGATCGATTTCACAATTTGCGTCTATTGCTGATTTAATTTCTGTGTGAAATTTTATGGTTCGAGAGCATCTGAATTCCGTTCTAAGTCTGTGTAAATTAAATGCGCATTTACCCTATGTGAAGGGACTCTAATCGTATGAGAGACTCACTTTGATATTGATACATTGGAGTAAAGAAGTGTTGGTTTTCGATTTGCATAAATTGATACCATTTCTTGTGTGAAAGCCACAATACGGAGAATCAATGAGATTTGGTCTTTTTATAAACGACACAACTAATATCAACACTTGATTTTTGAATACATTTGATTTTTGCATTGAAATGAACGGTAGAGATATATGGTGGAACTGGCTGCGAAGTCTGTAGAATTTGAACCATGGTTTCATCAAAACAAACCAAGTCAAATAAATGCAGAGGCTCATCCCTTCAGTAATTCCATTTGATTTATATATTCTGTATATGATTTGAGTGTAGAGAGAACCATATTGAAAGAGTGATCCCTAATTTTGAAGAGGGCTGATAAGCGTTGAAAGGTTTGAAATCGAGTGAGGTTTTGTATTATTGAAGTGGTTTTAAATTGCAGTGTTGCAGTCTCGATGGAACAGTATGATGCGCTGATTGAATAATTGGGGTTTTGTTTCAAAAGCCTATTTATATGCTTGAATTGACAATAGCAATGGTTTTTTGAATGCGTATGCATGCATTGAAGAAGAATTAGAAACAAAATTGTGCAATGGAAATAGCAAGGTGGGTTCGAAGGCGTAGAGCTGTGAAGGTTGGAACCGTGATGATGGTGCGAAGAGCGGTCTTGAGAAACTACTTATGGTATTCACATAAGTTTCAAATGGTAAGCAGAATCTGAAAAAATAATGCGATAACATCTAGCTGTTGGCACGTAGTAAAGCTAGAATTCGAAAACCATTTATTTCGCATAATTTTTGAGTGATAAACTACCGGGGTCGAACAAATGCGATTTCCATTAGATGTGTCGATCAAAGGATCGAACGATGGTCACATCATTAAGTTGCGTATGGTTTAATGAGGTAAGTGAAGTTGTGGGGCCGAAAAGTCCGTTTTTAATATATGCTGATGCTTTGCATTTTAAACCAAAAGTCGAACTTCTGGATGATATGTCTGCATGGGAAATGTATGAAGGGTTTTGATTTAACACAATCAAAATTAATCGATGAAATGCCCACGTAGGATGAATGTATATAGGACTCTGACCTTTATCTCAAGGTTGGGACTTAATCAAATGAAATGTTTGAAAGGGTGCAGACATATGATAGATTTATAAAACATTGACACATAGATATTATTGTGAGTGAGACCGAAGTTATTACTTTGGGTTAAATTGAAATATTCGAATGCCAATTCGAATATCATAAGATGGGTTTTTAATAAGGATGTTAAGCCATATATAAGCTTCCGCATAGAGAATTGAATTTCTGGGTTTGTATGGTTTTCATAAACCACAAGAAATTTTGTTCTAATATCTCAATCTGAGATTTGAGATATAGAAGTTTCATTATATGGTATTTGAGATTGCCAGATTTTGAAATTGAGGACCATTCTGGGTTATTGAATAGAAATGCATTTTATATACAAAATAAAAGGGAGATAGTGGGTAGAGTGGGGTTTTCCCACCATCAAGTGGTATCAGAGCTGGAATATATCTTTTTGAAGGTTCAAGTTTTTGAATTAATTGCATGTGCGATAAGAGATATAAGACTTTGGAACTGATAAAAATTGCAGCATACAGAGATGCAGTGTAGGTGAAAGAAGAAGCAAGATTATACAGAATCTTGGAAGGTGATGAAAAGTTTTATTTAACTCTGGTTTAAGGCATTGTTTGCAAAATTCAGATTGCAGGCAATTGAAGAAATCTCAGCAAAAGCATATCACAGCTTTGAGAGAAGTGATGAAGGAGTTCGGCAAGGGATTCTGAGTGGAAGAGACAGTGGCAGAACTTGAAGAAATTCAACAGAGGTTGAATGAATAGGAAAATTATGTTCTAGAAGTTGCAGAGTGAAGCATAGAGAGAGAAAAAGAGAGTTCTCAGAAGGTTCCAATAGATAGGGGACCAGTACTTGCCAAAAGACCAGATCCAGAGGAAAGGATCGGTGAGGTAAGTGGCAGCAGGAGAGCTTGTTGTTGCAGAGGCTTAATGCATCTTGTGAGTGAAAAACTCATGGAGAAAAGGATGACTACTGATAGTCATAGAAGAAATAGTAGAGGTTCAGAGAGAGGCCACAACAGAAAAGAGGAAGAAGATGCCAAGACAAATGGCACGAGGAAGAAATTGACTGATGCGAAATATGAGAAAGAGGTAGCTGAGCTCAGAGAATAGTTTAACAAACTGAAGATGATGATAGAGGAAATCCAGAGAGTTGTTTGGCTCATGAAGAAGAGAGTAAAGTGGCCAAGGCTACAACAAAGAAGGGAACAACAAGAGAACATGCAGTTAGCAAAAAAGCTGAGAAATCTTGAACAGAGAAGGAATGTATAGTTGGAATATGAAGAACTCAGAGCAGCTGAGTTGAGAAGAGAAGTTTCTGTTTGTGAAGCGGAAAAGAGTACAGATGAATAATGGAGATCTGTAAAATATCTTGTGAGTCATGGTGAAGGTTTAAGACAGAAAGAAGTTTGTCTTGATGAAGAGGAAATTATTGATGATTTCCTGAGTTATTGGACAAGTCCAGATCAGCTGGATGATGTAAAGCCTTGTATTTTTTAATATGAAAATTGTGAGGTGATTACAGGTTTTACAGAGGAGGATGAGCAATCTTGTGAAGTTGTCACAATTAGGAAGAAGTATCTCTCGGAAGATGAATACTCTGAAGTAAAATGCAATGTTGGAGAATGTCTCTTGATTGAAAAGCAGTGATGCATTTATGATGGAAACTGTTGCAACACAGGAAGAAATTATTGTGAATGAAGGAGAGGATCAATTTGAAGAACTGATATGTGAAACACCAGTTCAGGTTGTTGAAGCTTTTGGTTTACAAACTGAAAGTTTGTGTATGAATGCAGGGATAGTAAATGATGATGAAATACTTTAGCAATGCCACAAGGAAATTGTATTGCTGGAATATTTGTTGGAGAATCCAGAGTATGAAAGGGAGATTGCGGAAGGTAGAGTTCACTACAGTGAACAGGAAAAAATCATGGAGACAGATGGTGTGAATGAAAGACTTGTTGACAGTATTGGGAATTCTTTAGAGAATTCTTTGGGAAAAGTGAATCAACATATTGATGTGCTGATGGAGAAGGAAGGAATTTCAGGACATCATACTGAAATGCTGGCAGAGGAAAGAAAGGCACTGAGGCCTTATGAATTTTGTTATAATAATTGTCTTGTGAATGCAGGTTTTGTTGATGATGGAGAAAATTTGACCCCACTAGATAGTCAAAGAAAGGAGGAGGAAGATTCTGTGGGAATTTTTAACCCATGGAATGAAGAAATTGGATTGCTGGAGATTATGTTGAATAAACTGGATTCAATGCAGGAAGGAGAACCTCAATTTCAAAATTGGGGATTGACAAATGTGAAGATGTGAAGGAATGAAGACAGTGAAGACTTTATGGGTCTTGGAAAGGACACAGAATTGAAGAAAGAATCGGTGGCTGAATCATCAAGTGAGACCAATGGGTCTTATGATTTTGAAACTGACAATTTGGCTTTGTTGACAGGTATTGCATAAGGAAATCCATCTTTTGGAGTTGTCTTGGATACAGAGGAACTATTGCAGAAGAAGGAGGGTGAGGCAATCATGTCTCATGTAAAGGAACTTGTTATTATTGTTGATGACAAGGAAGAGTTGGCTTGTCTGAATAGCCAAGAGAAGACTGGAGGACAGACTTTTGAAACTGCTACAGTGATGGAAAATCAGAATTCTATTATGGTGGAAGATGAAAATGTAGAATTTGAAGAACTTGATTTAACTGCCAGAAGCAATCAAGAGGGTGAAGGAAAATTACTAAAGATTGTCAAAGAAGAAGAAGAAGAATATGCTGAAACAAGTTTGCAACATATTGATGAAATGCTTGAGAATAGATGGCTGAATTGTTTGCTGAAAACATTTCGAGAAGAGAATGAAATTGTAGACATTGAAGTGAAAATGCCTGAAGTTGTGAAAGAAGTAGGAGTAGATACTAGTTTGCAGAATTTAAATATGCTTACTAGTACACAAGGAGAAATGAATGATTATGTTACTTCAGTTAGAGAATTAAAAGGTAATTTACTTTTTAAAGGTAAATTTGCAGGTGATGAGCAAGAGAATGTTGCAGAGGGGGATATCCTAAGAGATATTCAGGAAGTTTGGGAAGCAGCAACATTTCTGGCAAAAGAGGCAACATTGGCATCAACAACATCTATGGTAGCAGTTGAAGCAACATGTGGGGTGACATCTACAAGAGTAAGAAAAATGTTAGCAACATTTCTAGAAAAAGCAGCAGCAATATTGGCAGCAACAGAAATTGAACGTAGCAACAAGAGGCAAAGAGATTTCCAGATAGAAGATAAGCTGGACATAGAGATTGAAGGCATCAGAAGACTGATGATGAAGGTGTCTTAGAAGCAACAGACAGCAGCAAGAAAGAAGAGAAATTTTGGCAAAGGAAAAACAAGAGCAGAATGTGAAAGCATAGCTGGAGGCAAGTTGCAGAACAAAGTATGGAAACCTGGAAGTGTGCAGTTGAAGAATAATGCAGCTGATGGATAGCAGCAAAGCAAAGTATGGGACGCAGGAGGAAAATTTTTAAGAGCACATGATCAGGAGATCATGATTCATTTTGACCTTGGGAGTCTGATGTAGGGGCATTAGGAAAAAAAAAAATTCCATGTAGTTTTATAGGCTTAGGAGTTTTAAGTCTTCAAAGGAGTTATATTTTATGTAATGAATTTAGTGGGTTTTAATTAATTTTAATTGAACATGGAGAGAATTGTAACTGCTCTCAAATGATTAGAGAATAGGGAAATTTGATTAGTTAGGAATGTGAAGAGTGAGCCTCAGAAAATCTTGGGGTTTATTCTAGAATTAGGAAATCTGGAATTTTAAGAGTTTTGATGCGCTGTTAGGGAAGCTGAGTCAATTCATTATCATTTTTATAAATGTAAGCCTCAAGGCATTAAGGGGAAGCGCTGTGCAGAGTAGTGAGAGTAGAAGGGCCATAAAATTGAAGATCGGGCCTGAGGAGTAAGGATTTCGATGTAATTACTGTGTTTGCAGATATAAAGAATCTAGTTCTGAGTTTGTATTCAATTATGAATTCTGTAGTGTGTGGAGTTACTGTATAATATTGTGCATTTAATGGTGGTTGTAAGTGATCGATTTCACAATTTTCCTCTATTGTTGATTTAATTTCTGTGTGAAAGTTTATGGTTCGAGCGCATCTGAATTCCGTTCTAAGTCTGTGTAAATTAAATGTGCATTTACCCTATGTGAAGGAACTCTAATCGTATCAGAGCCTCACTTTGATATTGATACATTGGAGTAAAGAAGTGTTGGTTTTTTATTTGCATAAATCGATACCATTTCTTGTGTGAAAGCCAAAATACGGTGAATCAATCAGATTTGGCCTTTTTATAAAGGACGCAACCAATATCAACACTTGATTTTTGAATACATTTGATTTTTGCATTGAAATGAATGGTAGAGCTATATGGTGGAACTCGCTTTGAAGTATGCAGAATTTGAACCATGGTTTCATCAAAACAAACCAAGTAAAATAAATGCAGAGGCTCGTCCCTTCAGTAATTCCATTTGATTTATATATTATGTATATGATTTGAGTGTAGAGAGAGCCTTATTGAAAGAGTGATCCCTAATTTTGAAGAGGGCTGATAAGCGTTGAAAGGTTTGAAATCAAGTGAGGTTTTGTATTATTGAAGTGGTTTTAAATTGCAGTGTTGCAGTCTCGATGGAACAGTATGATGCATTGATTGAATAATTTGGGTTTTGTTTCAAAAGCATGTTTATATGGTTGAATTGACAATAGCGATGGTTTGTTGAATGTGTATGCATGCATTGAAGAAGAATTAGAAACAAAACTGTGCAATGGAAATAGCAAGGCGGGTTCGAAGGCGTAGAGCTGTGAATGTTGGAATCGTGATGATGGTGCGAAGAGCGGTCTTGAGAAACTACCTGTGGTATTCGCATAACTTTCAAATGGTAAGTGGAATCTGAAAAAATAATGCGATAACATCTGGCTGTTGACACATAGCAAGCTGGAATTGGAAAACCATTTATTTCGCATAATTTTTTAGTGATAAACTATGGGGGTCGAACAAATGCGATTTCCGTTGGATGTGTCGATCAAAGGATTGAATGGTGGTTGCATCATTAAGTTGTGTATGATTTAATGAGGTAAGTGAAGTTGTGGGGCCGAAAATTTTGTTTTTAATATATGTTGATACTTTGCATTTTAAACCAAAAGTCAAACTTCTGGATGATATGTCCGCATGGGAAATGTATGAAGGGTTTTGATTTAACGCAATCGAAATTAATCGATGAAATATCCACATAGGATGAATGTATATAGGACTTTGACCTTTATCTCAAGGTTTGGACTTAATCAAATGAAATGTTTGAAAGGGTGTGGACATATGATAGATTTATAAAAGATTAACACATAGATATTATTGTGAGTGAGACCAAAGTTATTACTTTGGGTTAAATTGAAATATTCGAATTCCAATTCGAATATCATAAGATGGGTTCTTAATAAGGATGTTAAGCCATATATAAGCTTCCACATAGAGAATTGAATTTCTGGGTATGTATGGTTTTCATAAACCATGAGAAATTTTGTTCTAATATCTCAATCTGAGATTTGAGATATAGAAGTTTCAGTATATGGTATTTGAGATTACCAGATTTTGAAATTGAGGAACATTTTGGGTTATTGAATAGAAATTCATTTTATATACAAAATAAAAGGGAGATAGTGGGTATAGCGAGGTTTGCCCGCCATCAGAGCACTACACAAATGAGGCCAGGTAGGTTTAAGGGGGCATCCAAATCAAGGTCATCCAAAAATTAGAGTGGCAACAATAGTGGTATGGATTGTGGGTTGACATCCTACTTCATGTATCTGAAGTTAGGCTTCATAGATCGCCATTGTTTTGATTAATAGGGCCAAATAATCCCTTTTTCTTAGTGAATATACCTATGATCACCCATTGACAAATGATTTAATCAACTTTATAGGTAATTCTAGTGCAAATGTTTATCATGACAAACATCATACAGATTCAAGATAATTGTAGAAAGCATATCATGGTGTAGAAAGTCACTGTGGACAGAAGGTCTTATCATAGCGACCCAAAAGCGAGTGTCTGGCTCAGATGCCCTGGTCAAAGATTTGACTCAAAAAGGCAAAAACATAATTGTATTAATCGTATGTGTGAATATAATTGTTGTTTCAACCCATGATCATTTTGATGTCATTCTATGCTCTTTTAGGGATCTATTTTGGTGATTTGTTCAGCATGTTCAAGTTCATTGTATGGTCTTTTAGAGAAATTTCTTGCTAGCATCTATTTGGGTGGACGATAAGCATTGGTACGATGCGCCAAGGTTTGTGTACATTTTTTTAGGCTTCCATGGTATTATTTGATGTTAAATTATACATTTCAAGAAATTAGCCCAAAAAATTTCAAAAATATATTCCATTTTATAAATCCCATGAACATATTGTTATTTAAGCACTTAGAAACAGAAACATTCCAAAACATATTCTAATTTATAAACCCATGAACATATTGTTATTTAAGCACTTAGAAAGAGAAACTTGTGTGGACAAAACTCATGTAGAAGAGGTATTCACCAGATAATCCTCTAGTCATAGGAAACATGTATAATGTATTGGTACAATGCTATGAATTTCTGGAAGCCACAAAGGTTTATTATCCCAAAATTTGGACATAATTTTCTTTTCTGTTGGATTAGCTTCACTTGCGTAAGAATCATTTGGGACATGTTGAATACAAAGACAGAAAACCTAAAGCAGTTGAATACAAAAATGTATTGGAAAATGGGTGAAATTTTGGCATATATGAGCATTGATAACAATGTCATGGAAGCGAATAGAGCATGTTCGTCTCATTCATAACAAATGAATGTAAAGAATTAATTATATAGCATCTAATAATTTTGGTGGATGAGAAGCATCGGTACAGTGAGTGCACCAAGCTCTGTGTTTACTCACAATGGACAATCAACTATATGTAATATTCCCAAATGGGAAAAGCAGGAATATAGTGCAAAATGTTGGAACAATAGTGTAAAACATCATATAAAAGCAAGAGGCCAATATGGAGACCTTTCATACATTATAACAGCAGCAAAATATGCATAAATAATGAGACATAAGATGTATAACAAGAAATAATAAGCCTCCAATAGACAAAATCCCTCAAAAAGAGGTGTTTCTACTATATATAAATACTAGAAGACTCCTATAGCGTTGTTTTAAAGGAACTACTATAAAAAATTGTTATAAAACAGATCTAAGGCTGATATGTGCCTCAGAATATAGATCTACTACAAATCTGAGCATTATACAACCTCCTTTGAAGAACCCCTTAAGGGTTTTCAGCAAAACACCATGTACAAGATGGGGATCTAGGCCCTACGACTGAAGATCCACTGCAAAATATAGATCTGGAAAGTGTGGTTGATTTGATATAAGAAATAATTCAACCCCTCCAATATATCCTCTAAATTAAAAGCAGATCCCTTTCACTAGAAAACCCTCTCTCCAAATGGTGTGCCAAACCACCCTGCAACTCCTCCTACAAAAATAACGCTGATCTAGAATTAAACTGCACTGTAGGGGTAAATAAATAGTTGGCCTGATGCCAAGATCTGAAAATAAGCACAAGGGCCTTCCTTACTGTCCTCCCAATGGAAAGGAAGCCTTCTCCACTGAAAATAAGCAATGAAATGACCCAAATATGGTCTCCATTGTTTCAACCTGCAAAACAACTCAACCCTCAACACAATCTACATTTTAAATGAAAGATGAAGCTTGGCCTTAAGCCTGATAGTGGAAAATTTAGTACAAGACTCCTCCAAGGGCTTCTCAATGGAAGAGGTGGGATTCTCGATCTGGAACACCTAGTGCTAAACAACACTCAATCTCAGCTACACAGAAAGAGAAAGATATATGTCTAAACAAACCATATATTTAGAAATATCAAATACATCACATAATGAATAATGGTTGCCATCCTCTTCCTTAAATAAGATATGATCTTGCAAACCCTAAGCCCCATCCAATAATAACACTACTTCCATGCAAAGCATCTCCATCTAAAACTGCGTTGTCTCTAATTGACGACCACTCCTCCATGACAACGCTGTTGATTTCGTCAAAGTTGACCCATTCAAGGTGTTCCATCCCCCTTTCACACCTAAGGTTGCTCAATTAATTTTCCAAGATCTATCTCTTTCACATTGGCATTGATTTATTCATTATTGAGGATAATTATGGACCTCCATTGTCCTCTTATTCATTAAAAAAATGAAAAGAAAAAAAAAACTAATATTCCAACTAACTCATGGCTAATTGGGAATATTACACTATAACACGAAATCGCATGATAAGCACCTGACGGTACCAAAGATGATGGTTACAAAAAAAAAAAAGTCGATAAACTTATGATAATGTGATGGGCATTAAAATATATACGCATTTAACATTTTCCAACTAATGCCATCACTTCACAAGCCAGAAGTTGCCATCAATAAATATCGGTGGGAACATGGGGCACAATCCATTACAACAATGTGGATAAACTGCATACAATTAAGCCATCGGTTCATAAAACAAAATCCACCATCAATAAACTACATTCACCCATTCAAAGAAGGCATTACATTCCCATATAGAATCAATGAAAGAGTAGAGGCATCCGAAGAAGGCATTATAATGCAACATAGAAGCAATGAAATAGGAGAGTAGGTCGTCTGCCTGGAACTAGTTTAAACTTATGAATTGATTTAAAGGTTTATTCTAAACAGAGGTAGATACAAGTACAGTGACAATGCCTTTCCCTGCATAGACTAATAAAGTGCATTCCATCCCTCAACCACACTGGTGGCGCTATCAGTACAGTGAAAATACCTTGCCCCGCATAGCCCAATAAAGCACATTATGTCCCTCAATTGAGTTGGTGGCGCTATCATGGTGGAAGAAATGATTAAGGGTTTGAGCGATTGAGAAAAGGTTGAGGGGTTTCACTATTGATCTTATCTGACTAGAGGGACAAGCTGAACCTGAGAAACCAGCCAAATACTGCCAATTAGCAGCATTAAGGGCAAGAATTAATGAATCTAAATAACTTCTTGACTCGGGTTTCTGAAACTTATCAACTTCATCTCCAACAAAAACTTGACATAAATTTAATTTTTTAGGCTAAAGGGAAGTGATTTAGATGTAGAACGTTGGGTTCGATCCTTTTCCTATAGAAGAACACAGGTTGCTTTGTTGATTTCGTGTGGTTATGCCAGTGATGGTGCTTTATGGTAAAGAGATAAGACAGTCGTAGAATGCTAGATTTGATCCCTTTCCTGGAGAAAAGGCAGGAAATTCGCTGATATCGTGTGGTTATGATAGTGATGGTGGGTATTATAGAAGCATGAAAGTAGTTATGTTTGGGGAGCTGGGTTCAAATGGGCTAAATAAGAATCCTGGTTGAGGTCACACTGATAGCTGGGTTCAGGCGGGCTAAAGAAGAATGTCAGTTGAGGTCACACCGATATCGCTAACAGAATAAGGGAGCAACCGATATCATCAGTGAAATAAGGGAGCAAAGAGCCCAACTAAACCAGGTAAGGTCACTAACTCAACTGATATAAATTTTTTCATGGGTGTGCAGCTCAGTGCATATTAGCTCAACCGATATAAATTTCTGCATGGGTGTGTAGTTGGCTTCATACGAACTGCATGGGTGTGCAAGTGGCAGTGGGAATTTGGTTCGCACGTGACCCAGAATGCAGCGGTGGGCACTTTGAGATAAATTATGGGAGGTGATACAATTTAGATATACATTGGCAGAAGGCAATATAAACCATTTCGTAGAAGGCAATATGCTAAGAAAAAAAACATGCGAAGAAAAAATTTCATGCCACGGAAATAATGCTGGCATTAGTTTTCACTTTAAAAATATTAATGAAAAAAATATTTTTAACCATGAAAAGTATACCTATATGGCCTCTTTTCCTAGAGAAGAGGCCAATAAGATGATAAATTTTATTATTCGTGGTAACCATTGATACTTTTATTTGATTGGTTGTGGCATCATTATTCATGAAAGAGAAATAGAAAACTAAATAAAATTATAAGTTACCCTAGAAAAGGGTTAATGTCATGTCTCCAATTTGATTGCTATATTCCCATGCTGCAGGCGGCAAGGACTACTAATAATGGTTCACGTAAAATTCACATCTCGCTACTGAGACATTGCTTCATATAAGAAAGATTAATTATATAATGTTATTTGTGAACGTAAAACCTCATGTTTGACGATAAAGGAAGAGGATAAAAAAAAAAACCTTATACTGTTTGGACCAAATAAATGGCATACTTTGTTGAATCCATGATTTCGACTTTTTTTTTTTAGTTTTTCTTTGTCGGTCTCGACGCTTTTTCCATCTCTAGTAATTTGATTGGCCCATTTAGTCTTCGTCACTCTCCTAGCTTAATCTTTGTTACTCCTTGCTCAGTTTTGTACCTATATCTTATCTCAATTAGAGGGTTGAGCACCTGTCTCCTATGTCACTTAGTGCCACTCTCTAGTTCCAGATCATTCATTTAATGTCAACTTCACAACAAAGATCTCAAAATTAAGCCAACATTACTCCCAAATTCTTTGAAATAAAATGATATGGGGAAGAGAGTGATCATTGGTAAGTGTTTCATTGAGTAAAGACACTGCTAATGAGCGTTAGTTGGGGATTATAGGCATGAAATCACAATGTAATATCATCCATGTTGAAACCACAAACAACATAATATCATCCATGTTGAAACCACAAACAATTTTTGAGGAATGAATCATGATAATTTTGTTGGAAAATTAGTCCCAAACAATTTTTGAGGAATGAATCATGATAATTTTGTTGGAAAATTAATCCCAACCACCGCGTTAAATAGACTAGTAGTAGCCATATTTTTGGTGCACAAATAAATCAAGCAAGTGGAGTTTTACTTTAGTATGCAGATTTTGTTTGCATGCTAAAGGACATGGCATAAATGAAGTTCTGATCGGGAGTACAAATCTCCCATTCCTCAACACATTAAATAATTTAAAGTCAAATGGACATTTAATGAAGGGTGGGTAAAAATGTATAGTCACATAGTTATTCACTGTCTGCAACTATTATTTTTTTTCCGTAACAATTATTTATTGTCCGCAACCTATGCAATTTCATAAAATTATGCTTTAAGTACAATCACCCATCCTAGGTTTTAAATGTTGCCTTGTCATGAATTAATGTATTAGAAATATATGTTTTGATATAACAAGTATGTAGAAGCTTTTTTTGAAATGCTGAGGATGTAAGTATGAGAATTAAGGAGGAGAAATCGTTGATCATTTTGTGGTGGCCGCGTAAAAAAAATTAGTTACATGTTTTATAATGAGTTACTTCGAACTCCTAGTGAAGTGTAAGTATGAGAAGTAAAGAGGAGAAAATCATGGAGCATTTTGTGGTAGGCGCTTAAAAACAATTAGTTACAGGTTTACAGTGAGTTACCCTGCAACTCCTCATGAAGTGTAATTGGTTAAGGAGCCACAACCTCCATATGAATGTATTTCACGTGTTTTGAAGTTATAATCTAAATTTTAGTATGTTGCGATATCTTTATGAAAATTTCACTTATGATTTTTACCGCAACCACAGTGTTTTATTATGATGTGAGTAAATTTTTTTGAGTTTTAGCTCCATTTCAACTGCCTAATTCAACTGCATTTTAATCTCTGCGACTGTCTTTTGAGGAATAATCCTCTATTTTAATATTTTTCACATGCTATCAGAGCGGGTGTAAGATCTTATTACTGTTAGTGCAAGTGTTTTTACTGGAAGTTAAAGGTTTGATCCAGGTGTATATTGGTGGCCACCCACCTATTCCACTTGGGGCCCCACCATTGTCTCTTTCAGTTTTTTAGTTTTGGCACAACTTACTATTTTTAGCAGCTTTTCAGGTCCTAAAGTTCTGGAGACGTTTTGAGGACCTAAACGACGTTTTTTAAGGACAAACGGGAGCAACATCGGTCCATGGGTCCATGGACCGATGTTGCTCACATCAAAAGTTTTAATCCTTAGATAGATATTTCTGACGAGGTATTGTGTGCCTCAAACGAAGATCGTATGCCAAAATTACGTCCCTGGGAAGTTGAAACACCAATTTATGCAAATGAGGCCCATAGTTTTTGTGCTTCATCTCCCAGGGTTAGGGTTTTGGATGTGTAGGGGTTTTCATTGTTTATAAATAAGAAATAGGCCATCGAACCTCATTATATCATATTTTAGAGGCCTGTAGCCACCACATATCTTCTCATAGATAAGCTACCACAGCCCTAGCTAGCTTATTTACATTCTGTCTATAAGTAAATTTCAGTTCTTGTTGGGTGTGGAGCCTGATTTTCATCCTAATTCAGAGATCCTTGTTTTAGCTGGATGTATACCCCAGGAAAACTGTACACCCTTGCAGCGGGGGGGTGCGGGGGGGAATTCCCCCCCCTGCGGGGTCTGGGGGGCTGACTCCCCAGCTGGGGGGTTCGGGGGCCAACAGTCCCCCGACGAGGGGTTTCAGGGGCAGCACCCCCGAAGCTAAAAACGGATGTAAAATTTCCTTGTAAAAGTATAGTAATTTCTAGTCAATCTGGGCCTTTCATTAGGCGGATGATCTGACGATAGAAGTTATGTTTAGTTTAGGGTTTTTTTCCCTAGAAGGAAACCCCTCTCTTTGTATGAGGGTATTGTGTTGCGGCTATGTATTTTTATATGTGTATTCTCTGAGCGGAAAATAGATAGGGGAGAGTGTGAGAGAGAACAAAGGATATTATAGTGGATCTACTGTAGGTTTTGTCTCTTCATTTTTGTTGGATAACAGAAAGGAAGGACTGGTTGTTCGGGGTGGACGTAGCCCAAACTGGGTGAAGCACGTATATCTGTGTCTCTCTGGTTTTATGTGTTTTGTGTGCTTGTATTTTCCGCATATTTTATGTGTTGCATTGCTCCATAATATATAATTTTCTAACAGCTGGTATCAGAGCCAAAGGTCTATTTTGCTGATAAACTCGCAGAAAAGAAGGGTTCCTGGTTCGAGTGGGAGTAATGGCGGAAGATGGTAAGTTTAGGGTCGAGAAATTTAACGGCCAAAACTTCCTGCTGTGGAAGATGCAGATGGAAGATTATCTGTATCAGAAAGATCTGTACCTACCATTGAGAAGAAAAAAAAAGGAAGCCAGCGGCCATGATAGACGCGGAATGGAACATTCTCGATACAAAGGCACTCGGAACAGTATGGTTGTGCCTTGCGGCACTAGTCGCCTTCAATATTTCGAAGGAAACAACAAAAAAAGGTTTGATGCAGACTTTGGCGAAACTATATGAAAAACCCTCGACCTCAAACAAGGTATTTCTTATGAAACGACTATGTAATATGAAGATGTGGGAAGGTGGATCTGTTGCAGACCATTTAAATGATTTTAATACAGTTACCAGTCAGTTAAGTTTTGTAGGGGTAAACTTTGATGATGAAGTTAGAGCTCTGTTATTCTTGTGCTCATTTCCAGAGAGTTGGAATGGTTTAGTAATGGCCATTAGTAACTATGTCTCTGGATCTAGTACTTTAAAGTTTGATTATGTTGTCGATGCTATCCTTAGAGAGGAAATGAGATGGAAAAGCTCCGGTGAGACATCAAGTAATGCTTTGAGTGTAGAGTGTAGGGGAAGAAGAATGGAAAGAGGAAAGAGCTTGGGATATCACAGTAAATCAAGGAAAGGCAGATCCAAGTCTAGATCGGGGATAGTGTGCTGGAAATGCAGAAAGAAAGGACACCTGAAGAAAGACTGTAGATCTCGGAAGGGAAAAGAAGGAGACACACAGCAAGAAAACAATCATGAAGCAAATGTGACAAGTGATGTGTTACAAGATGCTTTGATTCTTTCTTTCGAAAATGTTACTGATTCTTGGATTTTAGATTTAGGGGCCTCATTCCATGCCACACCTAATAAGAAATATTTTCATGACTATGTTCAAGGAGATTTTGGACAAGTCCATTTGGGTGATGATAAACCCTATAAAATTGTTGGAATGGGTAAGGTTATTGTAAAACAATAGAATGGAAACCAATGGCTATTAAAGGAGGTAAAGCATTTTCCAGATCTGAAGAAAAATCTGATTTCAATAGAGTAGTTAGGCAGTGAAGGTTGTGTGACAACTTTCACAGATAAAACCTGGAAGGTCACCAAAGGAGCCATGGTAATAGCAAAAGGTGAAAAGGTTGGTACATTGTATTTATGCAATGGTATTTCTAACTATGTTAATTCTTTAACTTCCAAAGGAGCAAATGTAGCATTATGGCATCATAGGCTTGGACACATGAGTGAGAAGGGGATGAAGATTCTTCACTCAAGAAATTTGTTGCCAGGTTTGAAGAATGTTGATTTGGATTTTTGTGAAAATTGCATTTATGGAAAACAAAAGAGAGTCAGATTTCTCAGAGTTGGGAAAGAAAAGAAGAGCGAAAAATTGGAGCTTATGCATACAAATGTACGGGGACCTACTCTGGTATCATCTCTCGGTGGCTCTCACTATTATGTTACGTTTATTGATGACGCAACTAGAAAAACTTGGATTTATTGTATTCAAAATAAATATGATGTATTTGATACTTTCAAGAAATGGAAAGCTTGGTTGAGATTGAGACAGGAAAGAAGTTGAAGTGTCTCAGATTAGAAAATGGAGGTGGATATTGCAGCAAAGATTTTGATAGGTACTGTTCAGAGCATGGAATTCGTAGAGAGAAGATAGTTCCAAGAACACCACAAGAAAATGGTGTGTCAGAAAGGATGAACAATCATGGAGCATGCAAGGTGCATGAGATTGCATGCAGGATTGCCTTTACAATTTTGGGTAGATGCTGTAGATACTATTGTTTATCTAATAAACAAAGGGCCTTCAAGTTCCTTGGATGGTGGTATTCCAGAGGAAGCATGGACAGGTAAAAAGGTAAACTACCATTTTTTAAAGCCTTTTGGTTGTGAGGCCTTTGTCCATATTAATAAAGAAAATAGAAAAAAGCTTGAGGAAAAATCAAAGAAATGTACCTTTATTGGATATGGTGTTAATGATTTTGGTTATCGCTTATATGATTATGAAAATCAAAAAATCATTAGGAGCAGAGATGTAATATTCAATGAAAAGGTCTTGTATAATAATCAGTTGCAGGAAAAGAAACATGAAAAAGAAAGCAAGGAATACACAGTTCTTGATGAGATAACTGAAAAAGTAAAGGTGCATGAAAATAATAATAATCAACAACCACAGCAGCAAAAACCACCACAACAGCAATAGGCACCTCAAACACCTGAAAGTGGTGTTAGAAGATCTACCAGGATAAGTAGACCCCCTAAATGATACTCTCCTTCATTATATTATTTATTGCTGACTGATTCTGGTGAACCCGAATGTTATGAAAAAGCAATGCAGGTTGAAAGCAGGAAGAAGTAGGAGCAAGCCATGGAAGAAGAGATGGACTCCTTAATACATAACCAGACTTTGGACTTAGTCAGGTTGACTGCAGGTAAAACTACATTGCAGAATAAATGGGTTTATAGGTTGATGGAAGAAGATGGAGGAAAACAGAGGTACAAAGCTAGACTTTTGGTGAAGGGGTTTGCACAGAAGAAAGGTATTGATTTTGATGAAATATTTTCTCCTGTTGTTAAAATGACTTCAATCAGAACTATCTTAAGTCTTGTAGCAGCGGAAGATTGAAATCTTGAACAGTTAGATGTAAAGACAACATTTCTCCATGGAGATTTGGAGGAAGAGATATACATGCAGCAACCATGAGGATATGAGGTCAAAGGGAAAGAAAAATTGGTGTGAAGGTTAAAGAAGAGATTGTATGGCTTAAAACAGGCTCCAAGGCAATGGTATCTAAAATTTGACAATTTTATGTCTGAACAAAGTTATACTAGATGTCACTCTGATCATTGTGTTTATTTGAAAAAAAAAAATGATGGCAGCCATACTATATTGTTATTGTATGTAGATGACATGCTTGTTGCAAGGTCTAACATGCAAAAAATAAATGTGCTCAAACAAAAATTGGCAAATTCATTTGAAATGAAGGATTTGGGATCTGCAAAACAAATCCTTGGTTTGAGAATAACTAGAGACAGGAAAAATCGCAAATTAACTCTGTCTCAGAATTAGTACATACAAAAGGTGTTGAAAAGATTTAATATGCAGAATGCAAAACCAGTTAGTACACCTTTTTCTAGCCATTTCAAACTTAGTAAGGAGATGTGCTGTAAGACTCACGAAGAAATGGAATATATGTCTAAAGTTCCATATGCATCAGCAGTTGGAAGCTTAATGTATGCAATGTTCTACACAAGGCCTGATATTGCACATGCAGTGGGAGTTGTAAGCAGATACATGAATAATCCAGGAAAAGAACATTGGATGGTAGTAAAATGGATTCTCAGATATTTGAGAGGTACCACAAATCAAGCATTATTCTTTGGTGGTTCAAACATTTCTCTACAGGGATATGTTGATGAAGATATGGCAGGTGACAGAGATAACAGGAGGAGCACTACAGGATATGTATTTACTGTAGGTGGAACAGCTGTCAGTTGGGTTTCAAAAATCCAAAGTGTTGTTGCACTTTCAACAACATAAGTAGAGTATGTTGCTGCTACTGAGGCTCGTAAGGAAATGATTTGGTTACAAAGGTTTATGGGTGAATTGGGTAAGGAGCATGATATGGGCACGTTATACAGTGATAGCCAAAGTGCCATTCATCTTTCAAAGAACTCAAAATTTCATTCCAGGACTAAACACATACATCTCAAGTACCATTTCATACGGTCAGTATTGGAAGATGGAGAGTTGAAGTTGGAAAAGATACAGACTAGCCAGAATCCTGCAGATATGCTAACAAAAGTTGTAACCAGGGAGAAACTGAGAATGTGCTCAGTTTCAATTGGTATTCAAGGATGATGATGAAGATGAGAAACATCCAGGTCCAAAGAGGAGTCATTGTCCAGCAAATGAAATAGCGGTGGAGTTGCTACAATCAGTCTCCGGGTGGGAGATTGTTGGGTGTGGAGCCTGATTTTCATCCTGATTTAGAGATCCTTGTTTTAGCTGGATGTATATTCCAGGAAAACTGTACACCCTTGCAGCGGGGGGGTGCTGGGGGGTCCCGGGGCCAGCGGTCCCCCGGCGGGGGTTTCGAGGGCAGTGCCCTTGAAGCTAAAAACATATGTAAAATTGCCTTGTAAAAGTATAGTAATTTCTAGTCAATGTGAGTTGTTCATTAGGCGGATGATCTGATGGTAGAAGTTATGTTTATTTTAGGGTTTTTTTCCCTAGAAGGCAACCCCTCTCTTTGTATGAGGGTATTGTATTGTGGCTGTGTATTTTTATATGTGTATTCTTTGAGCGAGAAATAGATAGGGGAGACTGTGAGAGAGAACAGATGATATTACAGTGGATCTACTGTAGGTTTTGTCTCTTCATTTTTGCTAGATAATAGAAAGGAAGGACTGGCTGTTTAGGGTGGACGTAGCCCAAACTGGGTGAACCATGTAAATCTGTGTCTCTCTGGTTTTATGTGTTTTGTGTGCTTGTATTTTCCGCATCTTTTATGTGTTGCATTGCTCCATAATATATAATTTTCTAACAGTTCTTTGATATTAATGAAAAGAAGTGTTATTTCCGGTGCATATTTGTATTTATGGTTATATGTGTATTCTTTTGCATTCCTGCATAAATCTGAACCAGTGGTATCAGAGCGGTCTACTTTTTCTCGATCCTTCTTTGCATGTACCCAACGAGGTCGGGGTAGAAGGACTTAGGGCTCGATCTAGTTGAACCTTTGCAAGATTAGCCTTGCAAATCCCGACGGCCACCCATGAGGGATGAAAAGAAAGATGTGGGAGCAGGAGATCCTATAAAAATATTTCTCGAGGAGGCCCTCTAAAAACAAAGGAATGCGATGATGGATAACTTTGTCCAAATCCTTCAACGACTGCCCACCAGCGGTGCATCTATATCCAGTAGCCACTCTAGAGGTGCAATTCCCTTTAAGGTACAACTAAACTTTGACATTCCCATATGTGAGGGAAAAATATATGCAGATGCCGTAGATAGATGGTTGAATCTATTAGAAGGATATTTCTCAGTTCATGACTTTTCCGACCAGGAGAACATTGTTTTTGCACTCCTCAAAGCTACCCCCCATATTAAGGACTAGTGTGAAAGCTACTGTGAGAAAAAGGACGAGACATAACCCTCTCCATTCTTAGCCGTACTCACTTGAGATTCTTTCTGAGACGCCATCAAGAAACAATACTATCTCGTGGGGAGCTATGAGGACAAGTACATACAATGGACCACGATGCGGCAACAAAGGGATCAAGATGTGCATGAGCTGACGAATCTGTTCCATGCCCTGCGCAAAAAGTTGGGTATCAAAGATTCAGAGAAACATTTTTTGCTAAATTATCATAGTTGTCTGCACAGATACATTCAGGAGGAAATGGAGTTCCTCGACATCTCCTCGATTAGTACAGCATATCAGTATGCTGCCAATATTGAGCAGAAATTCAAATAGAAGAAGCGAGAATTTGGATCTATGAATCAAAAGCAAGGGAAAGGTGCCCCCAAACCGCAGAACAAAGGAAAAATCTAAGCCATGGCATCCCAAGAAAACCTGCCAAAGCCGCAAGAAATAACAACACTGCAAAGGAAAATAAGGACACGGGAAAGTGGTGTGAGTTCCATAAGAGCTCCACTCACAAAAAAAGTGAGTGTCAGGGTAAGAAGTTGCTGGTGGCCGAGATGAGGGCTTTTGAATCATATGTATGGTCCGACTATGAATCAAAACCTGACAAGGGGAATGAAAAAGGGAAACAGATTATTGATGCGGAGCCCAATGCCACTATTGCCACTGTGAAGATCCAGAAGGAGGGACCAGAAGATCTAGAGGAGGAGGAGCGTCTCTTCCACTCCAAAATGTGGGTAAAGGGTTCCCCACTACAGTTCATTGTTTGCATTAGGAGCCACAAGAACCTCATTTCAGCAGACTTTGTGAAGCGGTTGGGCTTGCTGACCACAGCACACCCACAACCATACACCATCGGGTGGCTTCACCAAGGACTGGATCTTCGCGTCAGCCACTAGTGTCGCCTTCCCTACAACATCAAGCCCTTCACAAATGAGGTATTATGTGACATTTCTCCTCTTGATGTTCATGATGTATTATTAGACCAACCATACTTATGGAAGTGACATGTTGTGTATGCATCCTGACCTCGCTTTGTTATTTTTACTTTGAGAAATAATCTCTATAGGATACTAGAGGTACCACCACCTACTGCTATATCTTTGGTTACTACAAATTAATGCAGCAATCTCATTTCCAAAACCAGGAAATTTTTTTTCCTGATGATATACCCCCAGGGCAAGAAGAAGATTGTGGCCATGACCCCTAGGCATAGCTCCTCTACATGACAACAACAAATGGACAAGGTTTTGTAGGAGTACAAGGGCATCTTCACCTCACACATAGTGGTTCCTCTGCACTGTCAGGTCAAGCACCCCATTGATTTGACCCTAGGTGCGCCGCTACCCAATGGACCAATCTATCGGCGCTCTGTTATGGAGAACAATGAAATCAAGAGGCAGATTCAGGAGCTGCTTCAGAAAGGTCACATCTGGCCGAGTTCATCGGCTAGTGGGAGCCCGATCATGTTGGTACAAAACAAGGATGTGACTTGGAGACTCTGTGTTGACTATCGGGTGCTGAACAAAATCACTGTCCAGAATAGGTACCCGATCCCACGAATTGATGACCTTCTGGACCAACTCAAAGGGGTGAAATATTTGAGAAAGATGAACTTGAAGTCTAGGTATCACCAGGTACCAATCGAACCCTCCGATGTGTGGAAGATTTCCTTCAAAGCCAAGGAGGGCCTTTTTGAATGGCTAGTCATGCCTTTCGGGTTGACGAATGGTCCCGAAACCTTCATGAGGTTGATGTAAGACATCTTGCGACAATTCACCAACTCATTTGTAGTGGTGTACTTGGATGAAATTCTGATCTTTAGCTAGACTTGGGAAGAGCACCTCCATCACATCTGACAAGTCCTCCAAACACTTTGGCAAAACAAGTTGTGTGCCAATTTGGAGAAGTGCAATTTTGGCATGAACCAGGTTCAATATTTGGGATGCATTATTGATGAAAGGGGGGTGCATGTGGATCTAACCAAGATCCAAGTCATTCGGGATTGGTGAGCCCCAACCACTCTAATAGAGCTTCACAGCTTTCTAGGTCTTGCTAATTTCTACTGCAGGTTTGTGTTGGGCTTCTCTCATATCACTTGGCCCTTGAGTCAAGTCACCAAGGGAGGAGCGAAAGAAAATTTCTTTTGGTCAGAATCCCAATAGAAGGCATTCATAGAATTGAAACATCGCCTCTATTCTGCCCTAGTGCTCACATTACCACACTTCCAACAACCATTTGAGATCAAGATAGGTGCCTCTAACTATGCTATTGGCGCAGTTCTTACTCAAAAGGGGCATCTAGTGGCATATCACAGTGAGACGTTGTCCGACACAGTCCGCAAGTATCCCACTTATGACAAAGAAATGTATTCCATTGTGCAGGCATTTCGACAATGGAAGCATTACATTTTGGGGAAGGAAACAATCATCCACACAGACCACTAAACTCCACAGTTCATATAGACACAAGGGAAGTTGCAGAAATATCGCCATCAGAAGTGGTCCACATATCTGCAAAAAATTCATTTGAACATCAAATACAAGAAGGGTAGCACCAATAATGTTGCAAACTGCCTCAGGCAACCACTGATCGTGGCGCTAACCACCGTTCTCAACTTTTGTGGACACGATACTTCTTCTTGGCTGCTTCTCTACAAGAGTGATCTAGAATTCGACCACACATACAAGGCACTCTTGGGGGGTACACAAGTTCCAAATTTTCACCAGGATGCACTGTTATGTCACTTGCGACACCTTTGTGTTCCTTCAAGCGAGCGTGCGAAGATGATATGGGAAGCACAATACAGTCGAGTCACTGGGCATTTTAGGGTCAAGAAAACAGTGGTAGTACTACAGAAGTATTTCTATTGGCCGAACCTTTGACATGATGTTGGGAAGTACATTAGATCCTGTACTGCTTGCGCCATTGCCAAACCTAACATCAAGAAGCAAGGCCTCTATACTCCGCTACCTATCCCTAGTCAACCTTGGGAATCCATCTCCATGGATTACATGTCGGGCCTTCCTTCTACTAAGCATGGAAATGATTTTGTTTTCCTAGTCGTCAATATATTCTTGAAGATGGCCATTGTGGCGGCCTACAAGAAGAATATTACAACAGATGCCACTACTAATCTCTTCTTTGAACTAGTGTGGGTGCACTTTGGGATCCCATAGTCTATCATCTCAGATCGAGATAGCAGGTTCCTCAGCACATTTTGGTCCAGCCTCTGGTCAATGCTGGACACCAAGCTCACAAAGTCCACAGCTTTCCATCCTCAAAGTGATGGCCAGACAGACGTTGTCAACAATATGATTGTACACATTCTGCGCATGTACAATTCAAAGCATCCACGCACATGGGATGAGAGCCTACCCTAAGTACAACATAGTTATAATGGGCTCTCCATAACTCAACCAGCCATAGCGCCTTTCATGTGGGCTTGGGATTCCAGCCACTATGTCCCATTGACGTAGCCATGCTATTTGCGGCTACTTAGGCTGATTCAGCTCATGTCCAGTCTGAAGCTCACAAAGTGAACAACTTCATCGAGCGCATTCAGAACATCCGCCAACAGGTTCATGACATATTGGTCAGAGCCAATGCTAAGTACAAGCAACAACATGATCAACATCAGGTGCCACATAACTTCTAGGTGGGCGACAAAGTGTGGTTACATTTGTAGAAGGAGTGCCTCATTGGACCCCACTGCAAACTCCACCCGCTTCGATATGTCTCTTACACCATCACCAAGGCTGTAGGGAAAATTAATTCCTTCGAGCTCAGTATTCCACCATTCCTTGGTCTGCACCCATTATTCAATGTGGAATGCCTGTGTCCCTATTCCCACCTCTACTCGACACCTCTGACATTGCAGAAAAACTCCCACCAACAGAGTTAAACCCAGACTGGATGGAATAGGCCACCACCGATTGTATCATGGACATGCAAATCAAGGAAACTAGCCAACAAGAGATCCAACTATATTGGTTTGTCAAAGCTGGCCAACTCCTGCACCAAGGCAAGTGGTTCACCAGGGACCAAGTTCAACAGAAGTTTCCTCATCTCATGGAGGAACTCAATGCAATGGGGACCATTGTTTCCTAAGGGGGGAGGAATGACCCAGGTGGATATTGGTGGCCACCCACCTATTCCACATGGGGCCCCACCATTTTCTCTTTCAATTTTTCAGTTTTGGCACAACTTATTATTTTTAGCAGTTTTTTGGGTCCTGAACTTCTAGAGCAGTTTTGAGGCCCTAAACGACATTTTTTGGGAAAACTGGAAGCAACATGGGTCCATGGATAGATGTTGCTCATATCAAAAGTTGTATTCCTTGAATAGATATTTCTAATGAGGTATGGTTCGTGTCAAACAAAGATCGTATGCTAAAGTTACATCCTCGGGAAGTTGAAACACCAATTTATCCAAACGAGGCCTATAGTTTTGGTGCTTCATCTCCTAGGGTTATGGTTTTGAATGTGTATGGTTTTCCATTGTTTCTAAATAATAAAAAGGCCCTCGATCCTCATTGTAACATATTTTAGAGGCCTATAGCCACCACATCTCTTCTCAGAGATAAGCTACCAGCGCCCTAGCTAGTTTATTTCCATTCTATCTGTAAGAAAATTTCAGTTGTTTGATATTAATGAAATGAAGTGTTATTTCCACTACATATGTGTATTTATGATTATATGTATATTCTGTTGCGTTCCTACATAAATCCGGATCAAGGTTCTTCTGAAGGCATTATTTTTGGAACATATTACCAGCAAGGATAATTTTTTGATTTTAGGCTTCTACGATTTATGTTTTTGTGTGTGGAATTTTCTGGTTTTATGACATCCATATTTATTAGATTCAACATTTCAAACTAGCAAGGAGAAGTTTTGTTTAAAAATTAAAATAACAACATCAAGCACAAGCTTGACTAATCCACAAATACCTCAGTTTAATGGAAAAAATTATGATTATTGGGCTATTACAATGAAGGCTTTGTTTTCTTCTCAAGATATTTTGGATTTGGGAGAATGTGTTCCAAAAACCAATAGATGCAGCAACATACAATGCCTTGTCACAAGTAGAAAAGGACTTGTTGAGAGACAATATCAAGAAGGACTCAAAATCCCTCTTCTACATTTTTCAAGTAGTTCATGGAAGTATTTTCCCAAGGATTACAACAACAAAAAATTCCAAGTAAGCATGGGATACCCTCAAGAAAGCCTACCAAGGCATGGAAAAAGTGAAAAGAAAAAAATTAAAAATGTTAAGGAGAGATTTTGAGGCAATTTGTATGAAAGAGTTTGAGAATGTAGACTCATTTTTTACATGTGTAATTGGAATGGTTACTCAATTCAGGTCTCATGGTGAGACACTTGAGGAAAGGAGAATAGTTGAGAAAATTTTGAGAAGTCTACCAGCAATATTTAATGCCATTGTTGTGGTCATAGAAGAGACAACAGATCTCTCTCAATTTTCAGTGGATGATCTTCATGCATCACTCATTTCTCATGAACATAGAATGAATATAACAACAAACTCCTCATTGAAGCATGCCTTCAAGACACAAATTTCATTTGGTCAAGGTAAAGGCAGAGGAAGATCAAATTATAAAGGAAGAGGAAGAAGTCCAAACATAGGTGGAAGAGGTATCCCTTCAAGATCAAGTGGAAGGGGCAGAAATCAAAATCCAATTCAAGGCCCAAGCCAAAATCAAGAACAATGTCATAGGTATGATAAATCTCAAGTTCAATGTCATTATTGTAATAAGTATGGTCATTAAACAAATGAATGTAGAAAGAAGCAACATGACATAAGTAACAAACCAAGTGAAAATTTCATAAAGGAAAATAAGAACCAAGATAACATGTTTTTCATTTGTAAAGTAGCATAAGAAAAACAAAGAGATGTATGGTTTCTAGATTTAGGGTGCAACAACCACATGGCAGGGAACATAGAAATGTTTTCCAATCTAGATGAATGTGTGAAATCTGAAGTTGCATTAGCGATTGATAGCAAAGTATTTGTCATGTGCAAAGGAAGAGTCAACATTCTAATAAAGACGAGTGAGAAGTACGTTTCAGTTGTTTATTTTTTCCCTGGTTTGAGGCATAAGCTCATAAGAATTTAACAACACATGGAAAAGGGCTACAATGTATTTTTCAAAAATGATGAGTGCACAAATTTGGATAAGTCTCCAAGAAGATAGCTGATTGCAAAAGTTCACATGACAAACAATAAAATATTTCCTCTCAATCTAAAACCAGATTCGAAGGAAGAAGGTGCTCAAGCACAAATATCAATGAATTCACAAGATAATGAAAGAAATGTAGCAGTTTTCCCACAAGTAAACTTTCAAGAAGAAGTTAAATATGAAACTGGTTATGGAATTTGATATTTGGTCATCTTAATTTTGGAGATTTTAATTTGTTGCATAGGAAATGCATGGTGAAGGGATTACCACTCATAAAAAACCAGATAGCATATGTGAAGGATGCATCTTGGGCAAACAAAATAGATAATAATTTCCAACTAGTAAACATGCAACGACCAGGCAAATTTTGAGGCAGAAACATGCAATTTTGATGGTTTTGTGACCTTTTGATGGACCAGTTCTCCTCCACAAACTCTGAAACTTCATAGGGTTGATTTCATCATCGATACAAACCTGTGGTGTCCATTTTTCATTTAGATGCTCCAAAAAAGAGTGTAGCGTCCAAGGCACTACACTTTTAGCAAATTTTCTGTGTTCAAAATATCCTCAAAAATACAGAAATGAACAAAATGATAAGTGTGCCAAAATTTTGTCAAAATTGTGAGGGTGCTTTCTCATCAAGTGTTTCAGGCATGGAGTGACACCTCAACAAGTATGTATAACTTCTTTTTCTCTTCTTTCTTGGTCAAAACTTCAATCTTTGCATTGGCTCTTTTGAGCTTGGCCAATGCAATTCTCTCTTTCTGGGCATGAAGTTTGATTCTTGTCATCAACAATTCATCATCCTTGTTGGCCTTCTCTAGAAACTTCTCCAAATGTAGATTGGCTCTATCAAGCCATGGTTCCCTGTTATTGCTGATTTCTAGGGAAAGATGTTAATTGGTGTAAGCTGGTCTACTAGGTCAACTTCCCTTTTTCTCTCTAGGGCTAGATCTCTTTTCAGCCCTCTAGTCCTAGGTCTTTGTCTTTGAGGCTAATCCTCATCATCATCAAGTTCTCCAAACTTTTCCAATGTTTCCTCAAGAAAGGTTTTAGCCTTCTCTGCCTCTTTCTGTGCTTTGATGCATTTCACCTCATTGATGACCTGTTTAGTTTTCAGATGTTGGTTTTCATGCTCAAGGAAGTGAGTCACATACTTGGCCCTCTCAAGATTATTTTGGAGCTCATTAATCTCAGTCACTTTACCTTTAATTACTACATTGGTGATTTTCACTTCATCTTCCTCACCTAGATCAATCAATTGAAATTCTTGCTCTGTCTCATGATTTTCATCCTCATCATGAAAGAATCACTTCATCACATTTTCCTTACCTTTATCTACCTGTTGTGTTGATGAAGAAAGCATGGCCCCTTTCACTCCAAGTGAAGAAAACACATGCCTATAGCCTCTCTGGTAAGTTTTGGGAAATGGACCAACCTTAACCAAGCTAGCCCATTTTGCCTCAATGTCTTCATCACTGCTTGATGACTCAAAATCTCAATGTGATGATGATGTAGGGTTATAAAATGGTGAAGAAGAAGGCTCAATGTGAGGTGAATGGCGCTGATCTGGTAATGATGTATGAAAAGTAGGCTAAGATGGAGGGATAGATGAGGGAGGATGGGATGATGAAGGTGCATTCTGGCCATGCTGAGTAGGTGGGGAAATGAAAATCTCATTGGATATGAAGGTGTCCCATGGAATTTTTAACTGATCAAGTTGATGCATGACTATCATTTTGATGAGGGAGTGGTGGAAGAGAGTCTGCATTTTCTGATCATAATCTCTCTTCTTGGCAATAAATTCCATCTTATCAATGCTCTGGTAGAGATAATAGGGTATGTGAAGCATTCTAACTCTAGTGAAGTGCATGAGGAGCCGGATATGATAGGAATAGAGCCTACAAAACCTTCCCTTACAGGTGAAGTATTTCATGATGATTTTCATCATGGGCACATATCTGTCAAGGAGGTTGGAGAAAGGAAAATTTGTCTTTTTATCATTCTTGTAGCTTGGTTTAAGATATGGCTCATAATAATAATGATTGAGGTTTCCTTGTTTAAACCATATTTATCCTAATTTTGGGATCCCTGTAGCAGGTGAAATAATATCAGTGGACATAGTTATTAGGGGAATTTTGAGGTCTAAAATGGGCCTCCTAAGGAAATTATAAACTAATAGTGGAAATAATAAAACAATATTTGATTACATCATCAAATTTTAGAGGGAAAAAATAAAAAACTACTTTTTCAACTCGTATTTTCAGCTTATCTCCTAAAGTTTTTACTCAAATTTTGTGCGGGAGTACTGGTTCGATGTAAAATTTAATTACTCATCCAAGGAGTACCCATGTTGCATACTTTTGATGGACTCTGCTACACGAAAAATGAGAAATACATGAAAAATGTGATTGCAATCACGTTTTTTCATGTATTTCTCATTTTTCATGGAGCAGGGTCCATCAAAAGTATGCAACATAGGTACTCCTTGGATGAGGAATTAAATTTGGTATCCAATGACTACTCCCACTCGAAATTTGAGTAAAAACTTTGGGAGATAAGTTGAAAATACGAGTTGAAAAAGTACTTTTATTATTTTATTATTTTTTAATCTTTTTACCCTTTTACTTAAAAAATGGTGAATCATCCCCCATGGTTGACATCATCGTATTGAATCCTATTGGTTCTTATAAAGTTTATTTTGGTTGTACATTTTTCTTCGGAGGTTCATTTTAGACCTCAAAACTCCCCTTGATCCCATCAAGGGTGAGCTATTTGTCATGAAGGTTAGAAATGAAAAATCTTGTCAACATAGGATGGTACTGGATTCTTTGCACTTTTTCACAAAATTCAAAACAACCTAGATGATTAAAGCATGAAACAATGAGTGGAGATGCCATAAGCTCTCTAGTATTTGTTGGTTCATGTCTGATGACTTTCCCTCCCTTCTTATATGGCTTTTTCTTCTGTCTCTCTTCCTCACTAGAACTTATGTTCTCCTCTTCAGCCATGGTTGATGTCAAAACCCTACGGTGATGGAATGAAATGGAGGAATGTGAAGAGAAGGGAAGTGTTGGGAAATAAAGGGAATGGGAATGTGAAGGGTGCCTAGGTGAGTAACCCTAGGACTTAAGGATATAGGGATGAAATTGTTTAGGAAATGGGGAAATACGGAAATGGGAGAATGTTTATAAGAATGTGAAGGGAAGTGTATAACAGTTTAGGGATTAAGTTTAGATAAGAATTAGGGTTTTTTTCTTTAGAAATAATTTTGAATGACTATGAAGCACAACACTACATCAATGAGATGATGGTTGGGTTACTTACTAATAAATGAAGCTTGACGAATGAATTTGCAGAGATTTGGCATCATTTGGTGGAGTGGCAGGCTAAAAGAGGTTTTGTGGAAATTTTTGAGTGAACGTGCAACATCCCACTGAATGCACAACGTCCTTCGCAAATGCATAGCACCCT
This sequence comes from Pinus albicaulis, assembly GCA_034641835.2. NCBI lineage: Eukaryota > Viridiplantae > Streptophyta > Pinopsida > Pinales > Pinaceae > Pinus > Pinus albicaulis. Next base: position 185,233,918 of record CM076569.1, on the reverse strand, counting down.
TCCTGAACATGCAGTGCCTTTGAATTTTACACTGTGAACCCTGACCAAACGCGCAACATCCTCCCCAAATGCGCTGCGTCCCTCCTGAACATGCAGCGACCTAGAGAACACGCAATGACCATTAACTTTTGCTTAGTTATATTTTGAAATTTCGAATTTTCTCCTTTGCTAAATATTTCTGAAGGCTAAATGAGACAAATGGGCTTTGTATTGAGGTGTTGAGGGCTTTTATAGTCTAGTGGATTTGATTTATAACTTGAAAAACCCCCTTTTCTTATGTTCACTTTTCATTTTTCAAATTTTGACACTGAGACTCTTTGACATTCTGACTTTTTGTTTTGCAGGTTGATCAGCTAATGGAGTTTTGACTTTTTTTGCTTCAGTTTGGCAAGAGTTCTTGAGTTGGAAGCTTTAGGGAATGAATTATTACATAATAAAAACATAAAATTACATTTGAAAATAAAAAATTAATTACATTTTTGATTTTATATCAAAATGACATTTTGATATTAAAATCATAGAACTCAAAATTACAACTTGAAAAATATAATAGTTACATAGCGATGATCTTATATAGAGGAAGATAGAATATATTTGAGTCACTCTCGTATGTTTTTTGACTTCATTTGGATGGAGTAATGCATTTTGGACCTTGAAAGACAAAACCATAATGACCTAATGAGACTTTTGAAACCTGATCTTCATGATTGACTTTAACTAAGAGAAGATATGGACCAATGAGCTTTTTATAGGTGTTATTATACTCAAGAAGACATGGGAGGTGAGTCATAAAATATGGTTTTCCGAGGAAGAGTGAAGTTTTATTGAGGGAGGCTACCATCAGTGAAACAATTTTTAGCATGAGCTAATGGAATGATATAAAAATTTCAGAATGATACACCTAAAATGAGAAATGAAGGAATGATATTGATCATTGATGGCAGAATGCATATTCTGACGCTAACATTGGCCTTATTGGGGGTGGGAGCTCTGACATAGCTGTTAAGAACCGCGAATCTCTGAGTTGATCAGATCAATTCTTTCTTCCATTAGGCCAAATATGGTAAAATATAACTGACACTGAAATGTAGGACTGACTACTTGACAACTCAATGACACAAAATGAATGAAACTGACTCAAATAAAGAACTTTCTAAACTTATTGATGGCAGTATATCACCAAGACTTGAGGGCTTCAAATCCTGATGACAACCAGATGCCTGTTGAAGACATATGTACAATCATGTGAAGTGATCCTTCCAGTGTAACCAATCCAACAGATGGATACTTATTGAAATTATGCTCTCATTTTCCTCAAGTAGGCAGAAAAAACAAAAACTATGCCACTCCAAGTGTCTACTGAACATGTGCATCTAGTCCATGAAACAAGAAAATACATCTTCCATGCTAACTGTAGAAAATCAGTAAAAGGATATTCAAAAATATGAAATTTTACCTTGCCTTGAGACTAAAAAAAAACGCAAGCACACTCTTCATTCTGATCTGAAAGAAAACTTGGTTGTTGATCCATAGGAGTGCATAGGGAAGTATGATTTTATGCTATCTGAGTGTTCGTTGCAAATTCCTGAAGCAAGGGAAATTCTGACTCTATCACTTGCACGTTGTCTCTCTTAGGCTCATACTCCTCAAATTCATATTCTAAGTCATCCTTAAATAAGAAACATTCTTCAAGATTAAAAAAAATGATAGCCCTGTCATCTTCATGATAGACAACAATATCTACTAGCTAGTCTCCTTGCAGGAAATCATCATCATAAATTGATTTAATCACAACAACTTCCAATATGGCTTCATTAGTCTCATGACTATCATCATTCAAACTCAGACTTTCATTTTCAATAATGGAAGATGCTTCACTCACACATTCTTGACTGTGTAAACATTGTACGAGCTACAAATCTACATTTTCTTGGGTTGTAACATGATTGTTCAGGAGCTGATCTATCTCATCTTCCGACAAAGGAGAAAACTGAGTTTTAAAGCAATTTACATTGATTTGGTGATTTTCATTTTCAGGATCAGGAATTGGCACTTCTCTTTCTTAGTCCCAGTTTGTCTCATCTAATGAGGGAGCTACTGATTCTTTTAGGTGATGAAAAGGGTTCTCATGCAAAGGCTCAAGGATTTCTTCATCCAAGGAAGAAACTGCTTATTCTTGTTGGGAAGAAAAATCATGAAGGGATTCTATGATCTCACCATCTAAACATTCTTCATTTCCATAAAAAGTTATCAGAGATCTCACAACAACTATCAATCATTGACAAGGAAGAATTAGAGCTTTGAAAATGTTGAAAGAAAATGAATGAAAGTCGTTTAGAGAATATAAACTAGAAGATGGTAGATCCTCATACCATGATCTTGCTTTTTCCTCCAAGGTAGCCATAAACATCTTCATCAGACAATCTTCAAGAAACTCAATCTTTAGTCTATGAATATGCAAATGAAATTTGACCAAATGCAAACTAGCATCTTCACCATCTTGACCCTTTAAATTTGACGGTCCTGATTGCCAATCTATACGAGGAATACGGTTCGAAAAACCAGGAATATGAGCTCGATTTGTAGAAGCATACCTTCGAGCAATCAAATCCATATTTACTACAGTGAGTCACCAAGAAGTTCTTCAGGCTACCATTTCTTGAAGAGTGGAGTCGCCATGAGAATTTTGAATCTTCGTAATTTTAGACACTAGAGTCGCCAAGTGAATGATACATAGCCTTCTTGTGCCTGATCATTGTTCACCATCAACAAATAGATCTGATCTTTGTCATACACCCAAGGAAAATTTTTCCTCTTTGGAACCCAGCAACGGCGCTAGTATGTTATCACTCCACGAGATTCCCAAGGCTGAGGAAGGAATCCCAACAGAGGTAGCCATAAACCAAGATTTTGACTTGATAGCTAGCCCTATCAACCTGGAGAGGGCTCTCTCAAAAAGGGTCACAGGAAGGAAGGCTGGAGCATTTAGGGTTTTAGGCTAGGTATAGAGTGCAGGGGGTTGTTTTGAATTGATTTGGCTGGGGAAATTAGTGGATAAGGGAATTAGGTCAAGGAAAGCTAGGTCAGGGAAAATGAGTTAGGGTTGCAGGGATCAATGGGGCAAGGTAGGTATAATTCCAATCAATTTAATATAATGGTTATGAAATGGTTTAGAAAATGTAAGGAGGTCGAGGGAAGCATAAGAGATGTATTTCTCTTATACAGAAGATATGAAACAAAATATGATTAGTTACCCAAAATAGAGCATGCATAACATGTATTATGAATTTCACACTTATAAAATATCATAATCATAGAGATGAAAGGAAATGAAAAATACATTCAAACATATGTCACTGAAGAAGAAACAATGAAAGACATTTAATACCACAGGTATCCCATAAATATAGCTACAACTCCTCTTCTATTAATGGCCAAAACTCAGTACAAAGTCTCCTTGATCAACTAAGAAAAATAAAACTGATTCCAACCCTTGAATTCTGTGAAAAACTAAGCTAAATAAACATGAAAACCACCTCCACTCATCCTCAGGGTTCGAATCCATGAGGTGAGGGAGATATCACACAAAAAGATGAACTGATAGCTAGAGCATAGGATGAGAAAAGTGACTCATTCCTATCTAAAGTGAACTGATTCATTACACCTTATATGCTTAACTTACCTAATGTATTTACCCTAGTAAATAGTAATAACATGATAATTACATTCATCTTCACCATTTATATAGTTAAATTTATCATTTCCCAAGGCAAAGGTCAAAACTGGAGTGAAACTCAGAAAATTTCTAAAGACTGCAAAAACACAATTTCCTTGTAAAACGCATAGCGTCCAGGCAGAAAAAATGACCTTTGTTCAAGGTTGAATTTGAGTGCCTTCCTAATATCCAAATCTACTCCATGATGGCTCGTTGGAAATCCATTTGAGACTGATTTCCATAATTACCTCCAGGTTTCAAAATGGTGCTCATTTTCCCTATCAAAAACCTTCTCCCAAGACTAGTAAACGCGCAGTGACCAGGTAGCTTTTGAGGCAGAAACATGAAATTTTGATGGTTTTTTGACCTTTTGATGGACCAGTTCTCCTCCAAAAACTTTGAAACTTCATAGGGTTGATGTCCTCACTAATAAAAACCTGTTGGTGGTGGCCATTTTTCATTTAGATGCTCCAAAAAATAGTGTAGCATCTAAGGCGTTACGCGTTTAGCAAATTTTCTGTGTGCAAAATATCCTCAAAAACACAGAAATGAACAAAATGCTAAGTGTGCCAAAATTTTGTCAAAATTCTCATCAAGTGTTTGAGGCATGTATTTACACCTCAAAATGTATGTCTAACTTCTCTCTCTTCTTTCTTGGTCAAAACTTCAATCTCGGCATTAACTCTTTTGACCTTGGCCAATGCAATTCTCTCTTTCCTGGCATGTAGTTTGATTCTTGTCCTCAAAAAATCATTTTCCTTGTTGGCCTTCTCTAGTAAATTCTCCAAATCTAGATTGGTTCTATCAAGCCATGGTCCCTTGTTCTTGTTGATTTCTAGGGCAGGTTGTTCATTTGGTGTAATTTGGTATGCTAGGTCAGCTTCCCTTTATCTCTCTAGGGCTAGAGCTCTTTTCAACCCTCTAGTCCAAGGTCTCTGTCTTTGAGGCTGATCCTCATCATCATCAAGTTCACGAAACTTTTCCAATGTTTCATCAAGCAAGGCTTTAGCCTTCTCTGCCTCTTTATGTGCTTTGATGCATTTCACCTTGTTGTGGTGGATTTGACACTCGGGAGTACGAAATCACACGCATATAGAGAATGTGGTATTTTCTCTAAACCATAAGTAATAGGCAGTATCTAGGGGGAGCTCAGAAGTATAAGACTTAAAATGAAGTAATACACTTAAGTATGCTCTATTGAAAAAGTAAAACTAAAAACATAAAAAAGAAGCTAAATAGAGAGTTTCAAACAATAACAAGGTAAACAATGGCTCGATGGCCTTCTTCTCATTGAATGCTTGGAATGAATACAAATCTTACCCACTTGCCGAAGGGCCTAGGCAGAGGCTCTAGGACCTGACGCAAGGATGTTTGTCCTTTAAGTTTTGCCTTTTAATGCAGTTCAACTCTCTCTCTATGCTGCAATAGACTGAAATTGTTGGGTGGCCAACAATTGAGTCCTCTTCTTCAGCTCCTGCTCCTTGGTTCACACAAATAGCTGGTGTTGCTTGGGAAAATTTGGCCATCATAACCTTGTGCTTACAAATTGTTCATCTCTTTGAGGGTTTATATAGTTGAGCTTTCAAACCACCTTCCCTCCCTTGGTACATGGTGGATAGTGACCCAAGGGAGGGGAAATATTCCATTGTGGGCTGAAATATGCTTTTGTGTGCTCATACAAGGCCTAAGGAGGCACTGGTGTTGTCCTTAGGCAGCTTTCACATAAGGGGAAACTATCATTTGCCTACTTGTGGTCCCAGAAAGGGAATTTTTTCCATTTCCAGGAATGCACACTTATCGGGCTCCAGTGCACATAGAAGGCACACTTATCGAAGAAAAATCATTCACTCTGGCATTTATGACTAGTTCAATCTTGAATTGCTCCAAACCTTTAGAGATTCTTAATATTTTTTATTCCATAATGTATCTTTGTCCTGTAAATCCTTGGGATCGACATTACTTGATGTCATTTTTTGTTGTACGATTTTCTAGTGTTAACAGATGCCCCCTAATGTGTGAGGTCTAGGAAGAACTATATAGCCGAAATACATTATAGTTTCTTTTCTGTATCGTACAAAAAGAGAGAGAGAGAGAGAGAGAGAGTGAGGCATGCGTGTAGAAGGACAACATCTTGCACCGGTTCCGAGATAACCACTGCCTAGGGAACCCCCTGCAAGTAGACAAAATATACAACATATTTGCAAAATTTCAACGAGGAAAGCATGTCCCATGCTCGTGATGCTATGGCTAGTTAAACAAAATTGATAGATACATGTGTTGTCTGTGTCACTATTGTGGTAGTGATGTTGGTGGTTGTTGATGATGACTACTGACGCCCTCAGGGGTGTTTTTTCTTTGACGATAGGTGGAATGTGGTACCCATATGCGTAATCCTGGTATGGCAAATCACTGTGAAATGTACTCATATGTACTGGCTGGGACCTTCCCGTGTCAGCATTGTTGTCAAAGACGCTTATCAAGGCATGGGTCTTCGACGGATCTTGATCAAAGTGCAATGGTTGTAAGGTACAATACCATCATGACATGAAAGCTTTTGTTGTAGTTGAATGTCAAGAGGATTGATGACATCTATGGATAATGATGTCTCCCATAGTGCCAACCGAGGATACCCCTTTACATGGGGAGGGATCATCCAAGGTACTGCTTCCTTTTTGGAAAAGAGGTGTTGATGTCGACAAAAAGGAAGCCTTAACCAAACCATAATGGGTTTAACATAGGAATGTTGGTGAGTGGTAGTTGAAAAAAAATGATGGGGATTCAATGGCCCGAGGTCGAATTATATTTGAGCAGCTTGGTGGCAGTCACAGGTATTTTCTAAAGGGAAAAAATCCCTGGAGTCGGTAGGACTTCCAGGGCGGGTATGAACCGGCTATGATTTTCGTAATGGTGCGTGCATGGAGGGTATGAAATACTTCGACCAAGGGAGATGGGGGACTGCTACCATGGGAGGAAAAAGTGAAATATGAGGGTGAAGAGGTGAAGGGCTTTGTTTGCACTTTTTGTACAAAAGGAATAAAATAATGGCGTTTAGTTTGTACAAAACACAGAGACGGGTACCCCAAAACTTGAAAGAGGGTCTCTCACTTGATGGTGTGAGGATGGTGTTTTGCTAGGGGTAGGGGTCCCATTGGTTGGTCTCATGTGTGGGGTTGATGAAGTGGAAGATGTTGCAGATGGATTAATGCTGATGGAGGTATGGTGGGCCAAATGCGATGCATAAAGGTGTGCTTTATTTCTTCTTGTACAACCCAGTCGTCCGAGAAGGGGGTTAAGTTGGAATGGTGAACTTGACCTTATGCATGACATATGGATGGGCATGAGGTGCTTCCCAGACTACAGTGGTATGGCCATAGCGTCACTTTGTGGAGTGATGTATGGCCTACTTGAGCTGACGATCGCCATGGAGGGTAGGCTCTACCAACCATCGAGGAAGTTTATCATATCCAGGGTGAGGTGATGATAAACGTGGTCAGGTGTGAGGACCCTAGGTTTTATTTCTGATGGATAAATGATGGCAGGATATGCAAAGTTTTTGGGACTCTATCATGCTGAGGGTAGAATGATACCTGCTCTAGAACTTTCGGTGGTGATTATTTTGAATGGTTTTCAGATTCTTCCTGCAAAAACAACTACCTCAAGTGAAAGCATATTATTTTCATTCAATATTATTTGAAAATCATGAATTTTGGAAAGGAAGATGGGAGGGTGCATACCTTCCAGCACTTGAAAAAATATTTCTTTGGAAAGAGAATGTGGGGCATCTCTTTTGTTCGTCATGGTATACTGATGAGGGTGCAACTTACGGTTTGCAGAATGGACCTTCTGATCTCCTGTTATGGACCTCCAAAGTTCTGAAAAAGGGCAATAAATAAGGGATTATGGCCCTAATCATATTCATTTGTACTTGCTGAGTTTGGGAGATCAGAGGTGGTAGCAAAGCCTTGCTTGCCGTTGCGGTCAGCCTATGTACCGAGGATTAGCGATACTATGCCGATGTAACTCTCATGACATCCTGCTCTTCAATTTTTTCAGTTTGGTGACGCCGGGGGCCATACAAGTTGGGTTTGTACGGCCTCAAAGGGGATGTTTGCCTTAGATTGTGCGGGCGTTTTAGGGAAATATGCGCCCCCCTTGTGCGTATTTCTCAGGTACAGTTGTGCGAGAGCGCGCTATCCCTGCCTCTTTGCAAGCAAGGGCACCCCTGTAAATGAACCAGATGCGCAAGGGCAGTGCTCTTGGAAAAAATTGGGTTTTTTGCTATCCTTAATGATTTTTCTCCTTTGTACTGATGAGTGCCTATTGCTTGGTAGGTTAGTGTGGAGAAAGTGAGATTGGCCCGAGATACAGACTTCTCTAGCTGCTGATGCTGGGGCACGCCATCAGTTGGCTGCATGGGGCCTCTTGAAATTTGCTGAGAACGAGTGCCTTCGGTCACAAGACCGATTGCTACGTTATATTATGTGGCATTGGCGCCGGAGGTGCAAATTTTTTTTCCTGAGAGGGACAAACTTGATTATTCGTCTAGAGACGGATATTTATTTTGTGACCAGATTACTGCCTCAGGGAGAGGTGCTGAGGTACTTGCTTCCTGTTGGGCGGCTGAACATGGACATGTTCCAGTGACGTCATTGCGGTAGTGTGCCTCTAACTGAGGGGGTGCATCAATATTGCCTCAGTGACAGATGTGGCTGAGCGGTGTGCTCTGGCCATTATTGTGCGACTGGCGGGGTCATTTGCGCCTCATCAGGCATCGGGCTCACAGGTGGTGGTTTTACGCCACTTGAGGAACGGGCATTTCTTCAATTTTTCCTATTTCTGTTTTGATGGTATGGTGTCACAACTAAACAGGGTCTAGCGTGGATCCAAATCATTTGCGTACACCAGCATTTTGTGCAGCATCATGTATGAGAGGGTCGTGCTGCTAAGGCCCGTAGTGCCTACGCCTATCGGGGGGCCGAGGGAGCCACGTATGAGGAGTTGGGCTCCGATGATGCCACGCAGTGGTGGTGGCAGAGTGGGTCATTACTAGAACGACACGATGGAGGCTTGGTTTGATGCCAATCCACAGATTTTTTTGCCATACCCTTACGCAGGGATGGACTTTTAGGGCGATCCAGATATTGGTCTCCCTTTTGGTTATGTTTGGGGTCCCGCTGGTATGTGTTATATTTCTGTATTTATTCGAGTTTTTTGTGTTCTTGAGTGTTTTTTGTTGACACTGATATTATTTTTGTTACTTGTGCAGACGTTGGCGAGGTGGGATGCCAAGTGGCCTGGCTGGTGGGTCACAACCCTCCACCACGACCACCTGGTGGTCGAGGAGGTGGTGCTGTCGGTGGACCGGGCGAGGGTGCCGGTGGACCGGGTGGGGATGGTGCTGGCCCTTCTTGTGAGGGGAGAAACATAGGTGACACTGAGATAGTAGCAGAGAGAGCTCATGCAGATGCGGCTAAGGCCCGTATCATAGCACTTACAACTCATGTCGAGGCTCTAGAAAAATTCCGGGGTCGAGTGGACCGTTTGACCCACGGGATGCCTGCTCGAGGTCGTATGGATGACTTCGCGGAGATATGGCTAGAGATAGTGATGGCCCGTGAGAGGGACTACCGGCCGACTCTACAACGAGTAGTTATTGCAGTGGCGACAACAGCTCCAGTGGTGGTACCAGGAGCGGTGGTGGGCCTAGGAGCTCCTCCTGAAGGGGCACCCCCCTATTGTATATTTTGTACACAGTGAAAGCACCCATTATGAGGATGTTTCCCTTATTTTTGACGACCTCTGTCTTTTTGGGCTGGCCAATGGGCTAGCAATACTATTTTTTTTACTCTGACACACATATTTTTGATATATATATATATGAGAGATATTTTTTTTTTGCAGCTCTACATGGTGTGATGTCTATTTCGATTTATACATTTGTGTTATGCTGATGGATATACATGTTTTTGGTTTTTATGTATGGTGATTTGCTCGTGATGCATTCCAGTCTAGGATATTGTTACCTATGAGATCAGCTGTTTGGTTGTGATTCCTTGATACATGTGAGAATGTAATATAATCAAATTGTCTGCTTAATCTTCTAGCACGCAAATATTTTCTAAATAGGTTTGCATCATGGTTTCAAGTTTTGGTTTAACTGCGAGACTACTAACTGGGAATCAAGTTAGACATGCATATGGCAGAAGCCCTGGTGGAGGGCCTCACACATAAGTCCGATAATGGTGTCGTATTCTGCCTAATTATTGGTTGCTGAACCGATGCACATGCTATTTGAACATAGTGGTGATCGGTCAGGGTGATAGATGACCCAAGCGGCTACAGCTAATTTTTGAGACCATCTCGATGCTCTATCAACAAATCCGAAATAGGATTCAAGTTGGTGATCCATGGTGATATTTTGAGCGTGTTTAGGTTTTTTGGGTCAAAAATATTTTGGTGCGTGGATTGTGTGTACTCTAACTCTAGGGGATAAGGGCTTGTAGGGCTCTTATGGGTAGAATTTCTTAAGGTAAAGGCCGTTGATGGGGTTAGCGAGGTAGGTCCCATCCGGTTCTGTCAAGATATATGCCCCCTGCCGGAGACAATTTTTGATGATATAAGGCCCTTTCCACAGGGTTTTGAACTTTCCTGACCCTAAGGCTTCTTTTGCGACATCATAGCAAAGGACTAGCTCTCCTTCGGTAAATGAGCGAGGGGTGATGTGGCGGTCGAATGATGCTTTTAGCCTTTTCTTATGGGCCTCATTTTGTTGTAGAAATTGGCGCCTGTTTTCGTCAACTAGCTCTAGTTGTACTAGGTGTTGTTTTAGAGGCTGAGTATCATCCAGGAGTTCGATGGCTGCATGCAAGTTTGATAACTCATGGAAATCAATACAAGGACGCAAGGTGCCTTGGTGTTTTGCGACAGGAATAAAGATGGATTCCTGTGATAGAGGGGTTGTTGAAATCCTATCTTGGGCTTGCGATGACACAAGTTGTATGTGATGAGTTATGTCGCTGGCATGCAGCGGGGGAAGTATCTATGTAATAGAGACCTGAGCGGGTCGATAGTTGGCCTTCCCGCTAGGATAGTCAATTCCCGACAGATGGAAGTTGATTTTATCACAGAGATGTCTGAACGTTTGTAGCAACGGACATCCTTCTATCGTGTGATTATGACTGGTGAAAACGGTGCAAGGTATCACAGTGCTGATAGAGTAGATATTGTGAGAATCTACGCTACTCGATGTTCCAGATGTGGATGCTCAGAAAGGGTCAGTTGAGGCCCAAGTTGGCTTCTGTTTCCATTTTTGCGTCCTGGGTTGGAACCTGCCTCCCTTTTTGGTGGGTGGCTGACTTAATGCTACTCTAGTTGCTCTTAGCTTGGGGAGATAAATGTATGATGAAATTGTGAGCAAATTCAGCAGTAAGTACGTGTAATATTCTCTTGATTAGAGAGAAGCTTTTGAGGGAGAGATGAGATAATGTGGAAACTATTTGCAAGGGGTTTGAGTTCTCTTCATTGATTGATCTGGTGATTGTTTGGATCACATAGGCCACATGTTATCCTCAGCTGGGCTTGAGGTTTACATGGTTGGTTAATGGTCTTAGCAGGCGTGATGAACCACCCTGGTGGCGGGGTCGAAGCAGGCTTATAATCCCATCATGGTAGTAGGGGTGTCGTTGGGTCAATGACATATCTTTTATTCCATTCTTGAAGTTCGCTCGTCCTCTTTTCTATGGCATTAATCATGGCGATAATGGGATGGAGTCGTGAGACATTAGTACAACGCCGGTCATAATAATTACCCTGACATATCAGGCAAAAATTCTGTGATATGGGTCTCCCATCGTGTGTGGTATGAGGCCTAGCAGGGTACCATCGTCGATATGCTACTAAGTCGGGGCAGTGGACTTCTATATGGTCCATCTGGTTGCATAATGTGCATGCGGGTGGCTTTTGTGACGTTTTTGTGACGGTAACTATGGGTTTCTTGCTAGGCCATTCTTTGGCGGACAAGAACATGATTGACCCGCTCATCTCCTCTACTTGGGTCATGGAGGTGCCGATGGATTCGACATCCATATCGTCTTCTTGGGAAAGATGAACTATGGCTGAGCGGAGGCTACCAAGGTCTAGTCGAAAATGAGGTATGTAGTGACAATCCTCCAATAAGTGATTGTCGGTGCATAATGAGCATGTGAATTTTGCTGCCCGTAGCCCCACGTAGTAGACCCTCTCGATTGGATACCATCTATGGATGAGTTCCAATGCGGCGCACTCTTCGAGGTAGTGGCCATGTTCATCGCATAGCATGCAACATATAATGGGCATTACTGGGGGGCACTCTACATATCGATGCTCCTCTAAGTACAAGATGGTGTGCGGTTCATCATTGGTGGACTGGATGGCTCGATCGCGTGTAAGGCATCCTGATACCGTGGTATTTCTGGACAATGGTGGGTATAGTGCCCATAGGTGTCACAGAGGGTGCATGAATGATTAGTACGCAGTGGTTTGCCTGTACTTTTGGTGGCAAGTTCCTTTTTATGGGAATGATGTTTTGAGGTGCTCGCCTCATAGCCGAAGAGTGGTTTTAATTCGTCCAAATCTGGGCATATGTGAGTAGGGTGTCCTGTGACATCGCATATAGCACAGGCTGATGACTCCCTCTACATGGTGGGGGTCACCACTTTCTTTCCTTTCTTGGCGATTTTCTTTATTGTGGTCGCTGGTTTTGCAGCGGGGATTTCCCTTGCGGGGGCGGTTTCGACTACTATTTGGGTAGGTTGGGGCTCCTTGGGACTGGGAGGCTTTAATCCAAACACAATAACATTGGTAGCTGGCGTTCCTAGAGGGGGAATGAGGTACCACACTGGGAATGCCAATGATATGTTGGGTAGTACCAGTGTTGCCAAGACCTGCTGGGAGGTGAAGCCAGGAGGTGGGTATAGGAAAGGAGTTTGGGAGGCGGCATAGTCTAAGCAGGTTGCAGTAGCTAATACCTCGGTGTCGTTACTGCTTGAGTCCATGTCCTGACTAACCTTGGTGCTTGACGTGGACATCATGCATACTGGGGCTGCTGTGGTATCGGGTGATACCTCTAGGATAATGGGAGGATCTCCTAGGAAGGATCCTAGGATGGACGATGGTTTGAATTGGCCAGGGCCATATTATTGATACCATGAAAGCCCATCAGCGGTTGTGTCTACATAAGGTAGAACCATATCTGTATTGGTCAAGGGACACTTTTTAGTGTGCGTCAGTTGGTCTACTGTAATGATTCGATCCTCGTGGGGGAACATCATGATGCGGAAAACGGAGGATGCTATGGCAGACATGGTGTACATGTAACTCCGCCCAAGGAGTATATTTTAATCCAAGTGAGCATCCAAGACTTCGATGTCTATGTGAACCGTTTTGCTGGCTAAGCAGACCAGTACGTTTTGGAAGAGACCGACGGGAGTGGAGGACCAACCGTTGTATGCCCTGAGTGTGATCACGGAAGGTTTGAGTTCAAGGGCTCCTAACTTCTGCCATACATTCTTTGACATGATGCATGTGGATGCACCCTCATCTATGGCACATCGGTGAATAGTGATATTATGTACCGATACTAGTATCTAAAAGGCGACCATAGAGGGAAGCCTAGGGGTGGCTTTGTCTAAATCAAAAGCCATCATGCACATGTCAGCAGGGTCGACGGTAACTAAGGCAGAAATTAGGGCTTTCTGCTACTTCGGGAATGACTGCAGTACCTCCAAAGTAGACATAGTAGCAGGTGACTGGGCTAAATTGTCTACGATGTTGTAATTGTGGGCTACCTTGGAGTAGTTACCTGCTCGCCTATTAGGCCCTTTAACCATTTTTGGCAATGGTTCCAAAGGAATTTTTGGAATGGTTAAAGCTGCAGTCGGCGCTGACGTACTAGCCCCTGACGAACCGGTGTCTGGTGGGGTGTCATAGTTACGATTCCGGGTATGAAAAAACATTTCTTCGCCGGCCATGTAAATTTCATGGCTGTTTTTCTCGGAATCGTTGGGGTTTTGCTGCTGAGTGTTGACCATTCCTTGATGGCGGAAGGGTTCTTGCATAACTGTAGTTGTCTGGGAAGATCCTCCTTGTCCTCGGTTACACTGGAGTTTTTTAAGCTCAGGGAGTTCGGGAAATTGGTGAGTATAGTGCCCGTACTCACCACATATCAAACAAGAATGGTTTGTTTGTAGAGGTGGCCTTTTGCCTTGCTTTTGAGCATTGCTTGGCTCCTGGTTCTGATTCCAGTTGAAGTTATCTCCGGGTTGGGGTCATGGTGGACATTGTAGATTGCTGCCCCCCTATCCAGGGTTCCCTCTTGGTTTCTTTTTTACCTTTATTTTGACCATGTTAGGAGGGTAATTATCCTGATCATACTGGTATGGTTGATCTTGGGATGGCTACACAAAGTTCACCTGTGAATTTTTTTATGTTGGTGGGTTATGTGCTTGGGATTGAGCATATTGTTGTCCCATATTTTCACTTGGCCGTTGGGGGGGAGTTCTTCCGTCAGTTTTTCTTCTTGCGTACTGGGTCCCCCCGGTCGGAGGATAAGGTCCTCCTTGGTGATACGTGGGCACCTTATTAGTCAAATTTTGCTGCTGCATACGATGACTTTGGAATCCGGGTTGAGACATGTCCTGGGTAGATCCATGTGTATAACCGGGATTTTGACTGCTGCTACCTAGGTACCCTTGGGTCATCGACCCAATTAGTCCGTCTACAGAGTTCGACACGCCTGGAAATTCTTCATAAGATTGCAGGCGCGAGGTGTTAGCTAGGATATTGTATATGTATCCTGATTGTGTATAAATTAGTTCAAGCTGTTGGGCTTTACTGATTGCATCCTCTTCAGATGTGGGGTTACATTGCGCCACTTCCTTTGAAATCTCCACCATCAGAGTTTTCAAGAATAAATCTAAAAGGACTCAGTCATCGATTTGAGCTTTGCATAAGCTACGATGCCATCTCCACTCGTGGAGATGTTCAGAAATGTGGGTAGAGGGTGATTGTCTGAAATGAGTGAGTAACTCCATTCCGGAATCGTGGTGAATGGGAAGTTGAAAGTAAGTGAGGAACGCAATAGCGAGGGTGCTAAAGGTTCTGTGTGAATCAGGGGGTTTCTCGACGTACCATTTCGCGGCCACTCCCGTGAGAGTGCGTTGAAATAGCCTCAATAGAATAGTATCGTTAATGATGCTATTCAATGAGCACCATAGGTGAAAGGTCATTATATGATTCCCTGTGTCTTCAGCTTGCTTGCCTTCAAACTTTGGTATGTTTGAAGGGAGCTTTGTGGGCTTGGGAGGCCAATTGGGGTCGTGTGCAATGGGGTCATTGGTGAGCTTGGTTAAATCCAGTAGATCTAATGCTGCTAAGAAGGGTGACTGAGAGGTTGATGCCATGGAAACGTGTGAAGACACGAAGTTCTGGTTAGAACAAGGGTTAGTCTGTGACGTACCCGGTTGTGAATTCAGCTGGCTTCCCGTATGGGATGCACTCTTCTGCCCCCTAGGGGATGAGGGGAGAGTGATGTGTGGTGTGGTGTTGGGAGACCGATTAGGGTTCCCAACGAAGGTTGCTCCAAGAAAGGAGGAACCAACCACTATGGCAATGTTCCGTCTTTGACGTCTAAATGGCAAAAGACCTGGAACCCCTCCCATTAATGGGGGGAGGACCAAAAGATGCCTAGATCGACAAGGTTCCGTTGGAACTGTTTGAGGGTCATCCAAGTTAGGTTTTAGAAAAAAAAAATTTGAGGGGATTGGTTCTATGATCACGTCAAATTTATGGCCATATACATAAAACAAAATGGAAAATAAATGATTTTTCCTTTAATTTAATCTATGTGATCAATCAAGAAAAAAATGGTTTTGTTTGTTTGCGCGTGATACTCAAAAATCCTAGAAGACCTAATAATTCCCTCACAATGTCAAAAGTAACTGGGCCTTGAGAGTATTTCTTGCGAGTGCTGTCACAATGTCCTGAAAGAACTGGCGACCCCCCCAGTCAACCGAAGAGAATCAACCAAGGTAAGGGTAGAGGGTCTGGCTCTTGCCTGCACCGTCACCTACAGGGTAAAGGAGGCCCTAGTTTTGGCGACTAAGAACCACCGTCCCACGTGAGCGTTCAAGTCTTTGGCTTCTTGGTAGTCGGCTAACAGTACCGAGTATCAGACGGGTCAGGTAGCCCCAACTGATACTGCACACACTACGCCTAAGCCTAACCCCCTCTGAATCGGGTCTCTACCGCGCTCGGGTTTTCTTTTCCGTGGGCTGATAGGTGGATTTTAAGCTCCCTAAAAACACAACTTCTATGTTTCAAATTTGAAGCGTGATCAAGGAGGTTTATTGGATGCCTACCCCCTTGATCCTAACTTAAATTATAATTTCTCTTGTGGACCCTTTGGGGAGAGTTTAGTGAGTTGGTTTAAGTTATTTTTAGGTGGCTTGCTTTTCTTAGTGGGTGAGTGTGTGTGAGCATATGGTGAACAATCTCATAATTTGAACATATGGATATCGGTGATCTGTTACAAATGTCCCCATAGTTAAACTATGTGTCGTTGTTCCTTGCTCAAATAAAAAGCATTTGTGGATAGTAGGCCACTTCCAAAACCTCCTAATTAGTGTATGTGAGTGACTAATGGGAGATAGAAAATAAAAAATGTAGAGTGTTCATATGCTTATCTAGGGTCACCCAATGGCGCAAAGACAACAAATATTACTTACCTAATTTGCAATTAAGTCCTAGTCCCGCAATTTCCTAAATGCAAAAATTGAAATTTAAACTAAAAAATTTCTACAGTAGCTTGTGCATGTGTGGTCATGAGCCACTTACTTGGACTAGTTAAACTAAATGTGCATACCAGACTTTGAAAAAACATAAATTGTTCGGAAAGCAATGGTTAATTCGCCCCCTACTTAAACTACGTAAATACTTTTTGCAAAAAATCAACTTAAATGAAAACTAACTAAATGCCTACAAAAAGTAGCAAAAATTAGTCTTTAGAAGCTGTGGGGTGTCAACACAGGTGTTGGCAGATACATTAGGGGCTGCCCAACACACTTACAAGTATAAAAATGCAGCAGATATGGAAAAAAAATATCTCTGCAAAATGCGCACAAAATATTCTGACAGGTGTGCCTTCCTGCACGTAGGTCACTCCTGAACGCGCGCACTGTGCGTCTATGTATACAAATAGCATGTGAAATTCCTGCAAGTAAAAAATTAGGAGCTGCCTTCTTCAGTCTGTCACTCCAGTGAGTCTAGGAACTGGAATATGGGTCAGAGGACTGTCAGCTCCACTCCAGCATAGACTAAGGATCTCCTGCAAATAATGGCACAACCACATAAACTTGAAACATGTCAGTGGAGTCGCCAATCCTATTGTGGTGCATTTGACACTCAGGTGTACGAAATCACACGCATTTAGAGAATGTGGTCTTTTCTCTAAACCATTAGTAACAGGAAGTATCTGTGGGGAGCTTAGAAGTATAAGACTTAAAATGAAGTAATATAGTTAAGTATGCTCTGTTGAAAAAGTAAAACTAAAAACATAAAAAAGAAGCTAAATAGAGAGTTCCAAACAATAATAAGGTAAACAACGGCTCGATGGAATTCTTCTCATTGAATGCTTGGAATGAATACAAATCTTACCCACTTGCCGAAGGTCCTAGACAGAGGCTCTAGGACCCAACGAAAGGATGTTTATCCTTCAAGTTCTGGATTTTGACACAATTCAACTCTCTCTCTATGCTGTAATAGACTGAAATTGTTGGGTGGACAACAATTGAGTCCTCTTCTTCAGCTCATGCTCCTTGGTTCACACAAACAGCTGGTGTTTCTTGGGAAACTTTGGCCAGCATAACCTTGTGCTCACAAATTGTTCATCTCTTTGAGGGTTCATATAGTTGAGCTTTCAAACCACCTTCCTTCCCTTGCTACATGGTGGTTAGTGACCCAAGGGAGGGGAAATATTCCATTGTGGGCTAAAATATGCTCTTGTGTGCTCTTACAGGGCCTAAGGAGGTGCTGGTGCTATCCTTAGGTGGATTTCACATAAGGAGAAACTGTCATTTTCCTTCTTGTGGTCCTGAAAAGTGACTTTTTTCCATTTCCAGGAATGCACGCTTATCGAGATCTAATGCACGCAGAAGGCGCACTTATCGAAGGAAAAAGCACGCACTTGGGCATTTATGACTAGTTCAATCTTGAATTGCTCCAAACCTTTAGAGATTCTTAATATTTTTGATTCCATAATGTATCTTTGTCCTGTAAATCCTTGGGCTCGACATTACTTGATGTCATTTTTTGCTATACAATTTTCCAGTGTTAACGCAACTCATTGATGACATGTTTGGTTTTCAATTGTTGGTTTTCATGCTCAAGGAATTGAATCACATACTTGGCCCTCTCAAGATTATTTTGGAGCTCATTAATCTCAGCCTCTTTACCTTTGATTACTGCATTGGTGATTTTCCCTTCATCTTCCTCACCTAGATCAATCAACTAAAATTATTGCTCTGTCTCATGATTTTACTCCTCATCATGAAATATTGGCTTCATCACATGTTCCTTACCATTATCTACCTGTTGTGTTGATAAGGAAAACATGGCCCCTTTCACTCCAAGTGATTCAAACACATTCCTATAACCTCTCTGGTAAGTTTTGGATGATGATGATGATGATGATGATGTAGGGTTATACAATGTTGAAGAAGAAGAATCAATATAAGGTGAATGAGGTGAATGGAGATGATCTGGTAATGATGTATGAAAAGTAGGCTGAGATGGAGGGATAGATGAGGGAGGATGGGATGATGAAAGTGCATTCTGGCCATGCTGAGTAGGTGGGGTAATGAAAATTTTATTGGATATGAAGGTGTCCCATGGAATTTTTAACTGATCAAGTTGATGCATAACTATCATTTTTATGAGGGAGTGGTGGAAGAGACTCTGCATTTGATGATCATAATCTCTCTTTTGGGCAATAAATGACATCTTATCAATGCTCTGGTAGAGATAATAGGGTATGTGAAGCATTTTAACTCTGGTGAAGTGCATGAGGAGTAAGATATGATAGGAATAGAGACTAGAAAACATTCCCTCATAGTTGAAGTATTTCATGATGATTTTCAGCATGGGGGCATATCTATCAAGGAGGTTGGAGAAAGGAAAATTTGTCTTTTTATCATTCTTGTACCTTGGTTTAATATATGGCTCATAATAATAATGATTGAGGTTTCCTTGTTTGAATCATCCTTCTCCTACATTTAGGATCCCTATAGCAGCTGCAATAATATTAGTGGACATAGTGAAATTGATCCTGGCAAGGGTGACCTCTTTGCCATCAAGGTTAGAAATGAACAATCTTGTCAACATAGGATGGTATTGGATTCTTTACACTTTTTCACAAAATTCGAAACAGCATACATGCTTAAAGCATGACATAGTGAAGGGAGATTCCATAAGTTCTCTAGTAGTTTCTATTTCATGTCTGATGACTTTCCCTCCCTTCTTATATGGATTTTTCTTCTATCTCTCTCACTCGCTAGAACTTTTGTTCTCCTTTTTAGCCATGGTTGATGTCAAAACCTTTTGGTGATGGAATGAAATGGAGGAATTTGAAGCGAAGGGAAGTGTTGGGAAATGAAGGGAATGGGAATGTGAAGGGATCATAGGTGATTAACCCTATCACTTAAGGCTATAGGGATGAAATTGTTTAGGAAATGGGGAAATAGGGAAATGGGAGAATATTTATAGGAATGTGAAGGGAACATTGTAACAGTTTAGGGATTAGGTTTATATAAGAATTAGGGTTTTTTGGCTTAGAAATAAGTTTGAATGACTATGAAGCAAAAAAATACATCAATAAGATGATGGCTGGGTTACTTACTGATAAATGAAGCTTTGGAGAACAAATTTGAAAATATTTGGCATCATTTGTTGGAGTGGCAGGCTAAAAGAGGTTTTGTGGCACTCCCTGAGTGAATGCGCAGTGTCCTTCCGAAACGTGCAACACCCTTCCTGAATGCGCAATGCCTTTGAATTTTTCACTGTGAACCCTGAACAAACACGCAATGTCTGCCCCAAACGCGCAACGTCCCTCCTAAATGCACAACGACCTAGAGAGCGCGCAACAACCATAAAATTTTGCCTAGTTATACTCTGAAATTATGAATTTTCTCCTTTGCTGAAGATTGTTGAAGGTTGAATGAGACAAATGGGCTTTGTCTTGTGGTGTTGAGGGCTTTTATGGTCTAGTGGATTTGATTTATAGCTTTAAAAACCCACTTTCCCTATGTTCACATTTCATTTTTCAAATTTTGACACTGATACTCTTTGACTTTCTGACTTTTTGTTTTGCAGGTTGATCAATTGATGGAGTTTTGACTTTATTTGCTTCAGTTTTGCAAGAGTGCTTGAGTTGGCAGCCTAAGGGAATGAATTATTACATAATAAAAACGCAAAATTACATTTGAAAATAAAAAATAAATTACATTTTTTATTTTATATCAAAATGAGATTTTGATATTAAAATTATAGAAATCAAAATTACAACTTGAAAAATATAATAGTTACATAGTGATGATCTTCTGTAGAGGAAGATAGAATATCTTTGAGTCACTCTCATATGTTTGCTGACTTTATTTGGATCGAGTATTGGATTTTTCACCTTGAAATACAAAAACCTAATGACCTAATAAGACTTTTGAAACCTGATTTTCATGACTGACTTTAACTGAGACAAGACATGGAAAAATGAGCTTTTAATAGATGTTGTTATGCTCAAGAAGACATGGAAGGTGAGTCAGCAAATATGGTTCTCTGAGGGAGAGTGAAGTTTTATTGAGGGAGTCTACCATTAGTTAAACAATTTTTAGCATGACCTAATGGAATGATATAAAAATTTCAGAAAGAGACACCTAAAATGAGAAATGAAGGAATGATATTGATCACTAATGGCAGAATGCATATTCTGACTCTGACATTGGCCTTATTTGGGATGTCAGCTCTGACAGAGGTGTCAAGGACTGTAGATCTCTGAGTTGAGCAGATCAGTGCTTTCTTCCATGGGGCCAAATACGGTAAAAAATAACTGAAACTAAAATGTAAGACTGACTATTTGACAACTCAATGACACAAACTAAATGAAACTAACTAAAGTAAATAACTTACTAGACTTATTGATGGAAGTACACCACCGAGACTTGAGGGCTTAAAATCCTGATGAAAACCACCTACCTTCTAGAGACATATGTACAATCATGTGAAGTGATCCTTCCAGTGTAACCAATCCAGCAGATGGCTACTTACTGAAATTTTGCTCTCATTTTCCTTGAGCAGGAAGAAAAAACAAAAAATAGGCCACTCCAAGTGTCTACTGAACATGTTGATCCAAATTAGATCCTGAAGTGTTGTGCCGAAATTACAAAATGACCAAGATGGTCTTTATAAGTAATTAGTCATCGACTTTTGTAATAAGCAGGATGTGTTGAAATTGCATCGACCAGGAAGGTCTTATGAGCAATGGTTCATCGACTCATGTCATCAACAGGATCTTATAAAATTGTTATATGACCAAGATGGTCACATGCAACATTATTTTTATGTGCAGGAATTCAGTTCAACATGTTCGTCGTTAGCTTTGACATCAACGTTAGTGACCTCGACAATATTCGAAAATGTTGTTCTCTTCATGAATTGAAGTCCAAAAATGTCCTCATGTAGCAAGTCGTCATATTAATTTGTGTTGACCTATGACATTGAAACATTAAAGAGCATAGTCATGATGAGAATTGTAAAGTGCTAAATGTATGCAAAAGACCTAAGGATAAAATCCTAAGTCTAAACATTAGCACTAGGAGTCTAAAATAATTGTTAGTTCTAGGCGAAAATGTGAGTGATTAGTGTTAAAAACATTTCGTTAAAAACAAAATCCTAAAATTCCTAAGTATAGCACAAAAGGTTATGTTTTAAAAACCTAAGCCTAGGTCTAATTCCTAGTTCTAAACCTAAGACTAGAACCTAAGGTGAATAGTATTAAAACTATGGCTTTCGGACTATGTAATAAAATAAACAAACATTACCACAGACCTAAACCACACATGATAACTACGTTAGAGGTCTTTCGCCATGTGAGAAAAGGTGAGCAGTTGGATTTTAGTCGTAACTGTCAGGTTTAAACAGTAACTGAAACCGTCAACAGTCCATGTGAACGTTGCGAGAGTCAAGGGATAATCCACGGTGTTAGTTGTTGAAGATCCCAATAGATAACTGCGCAAAGAGACTGCAGTGGAACCATCTACATGTGAATGGAGTTAAAACATGGCATCAAATTGCCAAGCTAAACCACGTCATCTACTTGACCGTGACTGCCGTAGATAAGTCTTATCACATGGGAACATTATCCGCTAGCGCAAAATACAACTATGTGGATTGACCGTCGATGTTGCCGCCTTTCGAAAAGTTGTGACGTGCCAAAACCATTGGGATCCGCAATGTTCTCCTAACCATCTAGGTTTAAAAATTTATTATAAATTTTATATATGTGTTTTGGCATATTAAAAGGTGATGATATAATTAAAGGACCTTATCCTTTATGAACTTAGGTGTCATCTAGCCTGAGTAATGAAACTTCAAAAGCTCAATCTATATCCAATTTTGGCTTCGATGATCTAGAGGAAGCCATCAAGATATATGAAAGGTCTAAAATAGGTTTTGATAGGATATTTCTCATTAATTCATTATCTAAAAGTGGCATTCAAAATAAACCTACTGAACCATTATCTTCGATGTATGAAGATAGAAATGTGGGAAATGGATAGGTTTAATGTCATTTTCTCTCATCCTATTTAAAACACGAAGATGTTTTGAAGGAAAGGAGAGGAGGTCTCGAGAGAAGAATTAAAAAGAGTGCTTTTGAGGAGCATTAGAGTTAATTCTAAGCACATTGTAGAGATTTTTCTTTTGCAGGAAATTTTGGAGGAGGAGAGCACCAATTCTTGCATAAATTCAGATTTGAAGTTTGTTGCAGAGCACCAAGTTCCACCTCAAACATCAAACTGAGTCCATCTACTTGTGTGCAGAGGTCCAATTTCTTCAATTCACCTGACAGAGTGTGCTGAACATCACTAGCTTTTCTTGGCCATCTGAGGGCCTTATCAAGAAAAGAGTTAGTATTTGAAAAGCCCGTTCAGAGAATTTCCTTCCACATTGTCAATAGTGCTAATAGGCATTGATCAGCTGACAAGTCAATGTAACCTTTTCTCTTAGCTTTCGTAATATAAAGGTCACACACCTTTGAAGTGGACCCAAAGACGTAGTCCAGGAGGGATGAACTCTGTCACTATTTCTTGCAGTCATTATATATTGATGTTATGCATGATGCTTAAGTTTTGAACTTTAAAATTAAAATTAACTTCTTTCCTTTCAAACACTCTGTTTTAAGCAGTTTGATAAACATACAAACCATCGATTCAATTATTGTTCTTAACAATTCAAATTTATGTCAAGAGTTAGAAAGATCTTGTTTATCCACATTCATATCATATTTTGGTATCAGAGCATGCTAGCTCTTTTTTAGGTACAGAAATAGGCAAGAACTCAAGACAACAGCTTCGGTTGAAAGAACTCAAGGAGTTCAATCAACAATTTCAGCAGGAAAACACTGCTCTACGAAGGATGGTGCAAGCTATGGAAAGTGACAAGCAGATATTGTAGTCGGAAATAGAAGTATTGCTAAAGAACAAAAGATGAAACAATCCTTTAGTAGAAAGTGTAGTTACTAATGGAAAGAATCCAACCCTATCTCTTCATCAAGAGGATGAAGATAGTTATTCTCTTTCATCAACTCCAAAATCAACAGGAGAGGCCATCATAACCTTTTCCTCACCTCCTGAGGAAACTCCCAACATATTGGTATCACCAAAAAGTGATTTAGAATCAGAGGAAGTTTGTAGCCAGAAGCAAAGTGAAACTCCTGAAAGAAAAGTTCTATCCATGATGAAGGCCATGCGATATCAAGAAGGAGAAGGCCTTGGTAAGAATGGTCAAGGAAGACTTATACCAATAACTATACAAGAAAGGCATAAGTATCAAGGCCTAGGATATGGTTTAATGAAGTGCGACTATTGTGAAAAGATGGGCCACATTTTGAGTCAATGTTGGTCTCTTCGTCCTGAGCTTATGCCAAAGAAGCTACAGGACAAGAAAGGTAAGCAAAAACAATCTTCTAGTAGTAATTCTGGAAGTGATTTCTTTTATCAAAATTGGGTTATAGAAAGGGTTAAAAGAATATATCCATGCACATTTTGTGGAAATTCATGGCATTGTGTAAAACATTGCTGGAAGCAAAGAGCCTACAACAAGAAAGTTGGAGCTACTAGAAGCCAACCACAAGAATATGATGAAACACTACAAGTGAAGAAGCATTCAGGTAAAACCTTACTTCAATCTAACAATGAATCCACTGAAGATGAACAACATTTAGGAAATTCAAAGGAAACAAGTACAAATTCCAAAGAGAAAATTTTTCAGCATTGCAAATTGTTAGGGCATGCTAAGAGGAACTATCCAATTCTACCACAAGAAACAACATTGACATCAGCAGAACAAGAGCCATCCAATTCACCTGCTGGGGAACATTCGATTGCCAAATGGAACTGGGTAGACTATATGCCATATGTCTAAAAGAGTCTGTAAAAATTTTCTATCTCTAGTTGAGTCTATAACTAGGATCTAGAGTTTTTTTTTTTTTTTTTAAGGCATTATAATAAATTTTTTTGGAGAACCAGAAGTTCTTTTTGTGGGAAGATGTGAGCCAAATTGGATCCTGAAGTGCTGTGTCGAAATTAAAAAATTACCAAATGGTCTTTATAACTAATTAGTCATTGACTTTTGTAATAAGCAGGATGTGTCAAAATTGCATGGACCAAGAAGGTCTTATGAGCAATGGTTCACCGACTCATGTCATCAGCAAGATCTTTTAAAATTGGTAAACAACCAAGATCGTCACATGTAGCATTCTTGTTATGTGTATGAATTCAATTCAACATGTTCGTCGTCAGTTTCGACATCAACGTTAGTGAATTCGACAATATTCGCCAATATTGTTCTCTTCATGAATTGAAGTCCAAAAATATCGTCATGTAGAAAGTCATCATATTGAGTTGTGTCGACCTGTGACATTGAAACATTAAAGAGCATAGTCATGATGAGAATTGTAAAGTGCTAAATCTATGTAAAATACCTAAGGATAAAATCCTAAGTCTAAACATTAGCACTAGGAGTCTAAACTAAGTATTAGTTCTAGGCGAAAATGTTAGTGATTAGTCTTAAAAAAAATTTGTTAAAGAATAACCCTAAAATTCTTAAGTATAGCACAAAAGGTTATGTTTTACAAACCTAAGCCTAGGTCTAAGTCCTATTTCTAAACCTAAGACTAGAACCTAAGGTGCATAGTATTAAAACTATGGCTTTCGGACTATGTGATAAAACAAATAAACATTACCACAGACCTAAACTGCGCATGATAACCGCGCCGAAGGTCTCTAGCCATGTGAAAAAAGGTAGGTGGTTGGAGTCTAGTCAGAACTGTCGGGTTTAAATAGTGACCGAAATCGTCAACAGTCCATGTGAACACTGCAAGAGTCAAGGGATAAGCCACGGTGTTATTTGTTGAAGACCACATCAAATAACCATGCAAAGAGACCGCAGTGGAACCATCTACATGTGAACGAAGTTAAAACATGGCAACAAACTACAAGCTAAACCATGCCACCTACCTGACCGTGACCGCTAGAGATAAGGCTTATCACATGGGAACATTATCTGCCAGTGCAAACTGCAACCGTCCGGATTGACCGTCGATGTAGCCACCTTCCAAAAAGCTGTCACATGCCAAAACAATTGGGATTCGCACTGTCATCCTAACCATCAGGGTTTAAAACTTTATTATAAAGTTTATTTATGCCTTTTGGCATATTAAAAGGTGATGATATAATTAAAGGACCTTATCCTTTATGACCTTAGGTGTCATCTAGCCCAAGGTCATCAAACTTCAAAAGCTCAACCTATATCCAATTTTGGCTTCGATGATCTCAAGGAATCCATCAAGATCTGTGCAAGGCCTAAAATAGGTTTTGATAGGAGATTTCTCATTAACTCATTATCTAAAAGTGGCATTCAAAATAAACCTAATGAACCATTATCTTCGATGTATGAAGATATAAATGTGGGAAATGGATAGGTTTAATGTCATTTTCTCTCATCCTATTTAAAACACGAAGATGTTTTGAAGGAAAGGAGAGGATGTCTTGAGAAAAGAATTAAAGGGAGTGATTTTGAGGAGCATTAGAGGTGCTTCTAAGCACATTGTAGAGAGTTTTATTTTTGCAGGAAATTGCGGAGGAGGAGAGCACTAATTCTTGCATGGTTTTCCTTGTTTAAACCATGATTGAGGTTTCCTTGTTTAAACCATATTTCTCCTACATTTGGGATCCCTATAGCAGCAGAAATAATATCAGTGGACATAGTGAAATTGATCTCGGCAAGGGTGACGTATTTGTCATGAAGGTTAGAAATGAAAAATCTTGTCAACATAGGATGGTATTGGATTCTTTGCATTTTTTCACAAAATTTGAAACAACCTACATGCTTAAAGCATGACATAGTGAGGGGAGATGCCATAAGATCTCTAGTAGTTGTTGGTTCATGTCTAATGAATTTCCCTCCCTTCTTATATCACTAGAACTTTTGTTCTCCTCTTCAGCCATGGTTAATGTCAAAACCCTAGGGTGATGGAATGAAATGGAGGAATGTGAAGTGAAGGGAAGTGTTGGGAAATGAAGGGAATGGGAATGTGAAGGGAGCGTAGGTGAGTAACCCTAGAACTTAAGGCTATAGGGATGAAACTGTTTAGGAAATGGGGAAATGGCGAAATGGGAGAATGTTTATAGGAATATGAAGGGAAGTGTATAACAGTTTAGGGATTAGGTTTAGATAAGAATTAGGGTTTTTTTCTTTAGAAATAAGTTTTAATGACTATGAAGCACAAAAATACATCAATGAGATGATGTATGGGTTACTTACTCATAAATGAAGCTTTGAAGAATGAATTTGCAGATATTTGGCATCATTTGGTGGAGTGGCAGGCTAAAAGAGGTTTTGTGGCACTTGCCGAGTGAACGCGTAACGTCCTTCACAAACGCACAACACCCTTCCTGAATGTGCAACGCCTTTGATTTTTGAATTGTGAACCCTAAAAAAACATGCAACGTCCTCCCCAAATGCACAACATCCATCTTGAACCCACAACGACCTGGAGAATGCTCAACGACCAAATTGTTTTGCCAAATTATACTTTGAAATTTCGAATTTTCTCCTTTTCTGAAGATTTCTGAAGGCTAAATGAGACAAATGGGCTTTTTATTGAGGTGTTGAGGGCTTTTATAGTCTAGTGGATTTATTTATAACTTGAAAAACCCACTTTCTTTATGTTCAATTTTAATTTTTCAAATTTTGACACTGATACTCTTTGACTTTCTAACTTTTTGTTTTGCAGGTTGATCAGCTGATGGAGTTTTGACTTTCTTTGCTTCAGTTTGGAAAGAGTGCTTGAGTTGGAAGCTTTAGGGAATGAATTATTACATAATAAAAACATAAAAGTACATTTGAAAATAAAAAATAAACTAAATTTTTCATTTTATATCAAAATGACATTTTGATATTAAAATCGTAGAAATAAAAAATACAACTTGAAAAATATAATAGTTACATATTGATGATCTTCTGTAGAGGAAGATAGAATATCTTTGAGTCAATCTCATATGTTTACTAACTTTATTTGGATGGAGAAATGCATTTTGGACCTTGAAAGACAAAACCATAATGACCTATTGAGAATTTTGAAACCTGATCTTCATGACTGACTTTAACTGAGACAAGGCATGGACAAATGAGCTTTTTATAGGCGTTATTATGCTCAAGAAGACATGGAAGGTGAGTTATAAAATATGGTTCTCTGAGGGAGAGTGAAGATTTATTGAGGGAGGCTACCATCAATGGAACAATTTTTAGCATGACCTAATGGAATGATATAAAAATTTCAGAATGAGACACCTAAAATGAGAAATGAAGGAATGATATCAATCACTGATGGAAGAATGCATATTATCACTCTAACAAGTAGCACTAGTATGAATTCCTTATTTTAATTTGATAGTAGCGAGACAATATGATCTTGAACTCCTTCTAGTAAGATCCCTCTAGCCTTGGCTACATTATTCTTCTATTATGTCAGATTATGTGCATCTAGAGCTGCCGATTTCTGAACATTGCTATCAATGTATTCCTTCAATCCTTTATATTCCATGAATTCTTCCATCCAGTCCTTCCAAGCAATGTAATTCGATCTACCCTAAAGAGAATACTTGAGCCTTAGACCATAGAACACCATCCTGATCCCGCCGCTAGCTCTCGAGAATAGATCTACAAAATGTGTTCCTCCTGCAAAGAAAAATATATATTCTTCTCTTATATTATGATTTCAGCTCTGATACCATGTAGATATTCCTTGTAGATTCAAAAATTTAATTTTAATTTACTAAAACAATAGACTTGAATCTAATCTATGAACTTTAGAAAAATTTAATGGTTGTGAAATAACAAAGCATACAAGAGAAATAATTCAATCAACAAATTACACAATGATTTCTTGGTGAAAGCCATAGCTAAAAACCCCTGCTATTTGTCTATTGCATTAGTCAGAAAATATGAGAAGATTACAATGCTTTTCTCAATCCTGAACAAGCTATGCACAATCTCTATGTCTCTCACTACTTCCTAGAGAAGCGTAGGCCAATACCTATTTTTTTTTTGGCTTTCCCAACTCCCTATTTTCTTGCGTTGTTTCTTTGGGAATTATCCCTTATTAATTAGGGAAATTCCTGATCCACAAATGAGCAATACACCATAGGAATTCTTCTAACTACATGCACCACCTGTACATTTTTGATAATTATACAATTGATAGTACACTACCCTTAAACTCCAATCTCAAGTGGTTAAATCGTAGATCACACATGCATGGGTTATTTATAGTTGAATGATTGGTTAACTAGTTGAACACTAGAGTTTCTCTCCATTGATATACCTCCTACGAGTTCCTATAATAGTTGGAACTAGTTTAACTGACTTTAACTCAGTTAAACTAAATTAATTAATTACAACTCATAATAAACTCAACAAGGGCTCCTATAAAGTAGGAACCACTCTGCATGACTCAAGTTAGACCCTCAACTTGAATTAACTGAACCAAATAAGTCAAAATAACTTAGTTAACTCGTACAAGTTGTCATGTGATGTGGAATTAAAATTTTCTTCTAATTTAATTCAAGGGAAAATTAAATTAGAATCTTTCTTGGTGCCATTTTCAACATAGATACAAGTACAAACAAAGAGCAGACTTAAGGAGAAGAGAGGTAAAATTTGAGGTAAGGGAAATTTTCTTAACCCACCCAAGAAAGGAGATATTGCAAAGAGGAGAATATAACAAACTCAAAATGAAGAAAATAGGACCTTGCAAAATATTCAAGATTGTTTCGCAAATGCTTATGAATTGGAGTTACAAATGGGAATATGTATCTCACCTATTTTCAATGTGGTTGATTTGTATCCTTATCGAGTCGATGATGAAGAAATATCAACAACAAATGAGAGTAGTGGACAATTCATTGAACAGATATGGATGAAGAAGATTCCTATGATAGAGGGTATAGAGGCTGAGGGAATCTTGGACACCTGAGTTGCGAAGCACACCATGTGAAAAGGGTATCTATATTTTTTTGGTGAAGTGGAAGGACTGCATGATGGAGGATTCTATGTGGATGAATGTTACAGCTCTATAGAAGGTGGGCCACTCTGTAGAGGACCTTATGAGCAGGAGCTCATGAATTTTCCTTCCCGGGGAATTTGATGTAGGTGCATTAAAATCATCTCAAGATGAAGAAATGGAGGAAAACTTAACAATGTGGTGGACTTGCCACATGTTAATGCTAGTAAATTGAATTTGTTAAATTTTGATAATTCTAAATATTTAATGTAAATATAGGATTGGAGTAAGTTGAAGATTTATATTTTAGGAGTTATTTTCTAGCTCACCTAATTATCTATTTGACTTCCCTAATTTGGGAGGGAAGGGAAACAAGCCATCTAATAAATTTAGTAAATAAAAGAGGCATCAAATGGGAAGAGGAGTAGCTCTTCTCTTTCATCCAAGTATGTAAGTTCGAAGTGAATGATAAGGAAGTTTTGTATCTAGGTTTATTCATAAAATCTATGTTGTTCTTCTCTAGTTTGCAATCTAAGTGTGTGTGCATTTAATTAAGTTTGAACAGAATTTGTTGGGACCATTTGTGAAACGTCTTATGTTGTCAAAATCGACTTGGAGTTGTGATTAATTGTACATATTCTAGTTACAGTGATTGTTCAAACTATTTGATAATGCCTCTGTGTTTTTTGTTGAAATGGCATGCTCTTTTGTTTGGAATGCGGACCATTGGTTGAGAGAGAGTGTAATTGTTGACAAGGAGAGGTGGGAGGAGAACTGATGCAAAATTTCCGCATAAATCAAAATATTTGTGCACAATAGAGTGTGTGTTCCCTTTAACATGAAATCCTCATCAAAATCTTCATAAAAACTACTTAGATTCAATAAAAAATATATAATAGAGAGAGCCGAACACAAAAAAAATACTTGCTTATAATAAGAATGAGAAAATTACAGATTCAAACCATTTTGGCCGAATATTACAATTGTTGCCTTCTTGGCCCTCACCATTCTTCACACTGGCACATTATCCTTCTCTACATTTTTTCCTCTGTCCTATTCCATTCTCTATGCCTATCTATATTCCATCCTCATACAAAGCTCATATTTATACATAAATGTGGATTAATTTGAATCCATGATTTCCTCCAAAAATAACTCAACCAAATTGTAAAATAGCTTTATCCCTTCTTTGACTCAACTAAGTTCCATTTAAGGAGTTCATAATCCCTAAAATATCTATACAACCCAACTCCACTCACATTCTCAATTTATTAAGAGAATATTTACAATAAATCTCACACTCAGATTTTCCTCTCAATTTATTTAAAATGTGTATAATTTATAAAATAATTAAAAAAAACATCATCGCCTAAATCACCCAAATACAAAATGACAATTAAGCAGGATGCTCCTGCATCAGACTCCCCATGTAGAGAAGTTTCCATAGACTCCTATCTATGAGGTCTGTCACTTTTCTATAATAATGCGACAACCACAAGTCTCAATGACTTGCTACCTCCAGGATTCCAAACTCTGTTTTGTCACTGGTTATTTAAAGTATCAACTCCATTTTGTAATTTTTCACAGAATTCCTAGAGTAGTATTTTCAGAACACGATCGAATGTAACTCTTGGTTTTCCATACCACACCATATTTATTTCGGGAAATACCGACTGGTGTAGAAACACTGATACCCATTCTTCTAGTCTCTGGGCTTTGAAAGAATCTCTAACTGGCTTTACATCAGCATCACCAACATCACTCATTCTATTAACCGGTTTCCATCGGTCTCTACAACAATTACTTTTGCCAATTCCTCGGAGTAATTCCTCTTTGTCTAATGCTTCTGTCTCCAATTGTGCTGAACACCTAACTTTCTGAAATGAAGAATAATCAAGAACTTCTTCTTGATCACAACTATAGTCATTGACTGCCCCTAGTAACAAATTTATCATCCGGTGATGTACCTGCATTCATCAACAAATTATTAGTTTTAAAAATACAAGACCTTTCGGCCTCTTTTGATGCTGCAAGAACCAATCTCCCATCATAGACCTTCTGGATTTCAGTATCCTCTTTTGAATTGCTGGTTGCTTTCATCTTTATCCTGCTGGATCAATACTTCAGTTTCTTTTATGTCTCTAAGGACATAATTTTCTTGCTGCTCCTAATATTTCATCTCATCTTCAAATACTTTCTGCTCAATTTTTTTTATTTTGAAATCATATTTATTAATGTCACCTCCTGTACCTACAACCACATTATTATTTGAAGATTCAAAGCATTCACTTAACTTTATAAAATTTAGAGACATTTCATCCTTATCATGCATGGCAACTGCAATCTCTTCTTTATCAGGTTCTGCAAGCTTCACTTCACCTTCAAGTTCCCTGAGCCATCTTTCCAAGAACTCTATTTCCACGTGAAATATTTCTAGCATTTCATCACAACCTTCATTCTCAATTCATTCTTCTTCTGGCAATCCTTCTGAGTTATCTTGTTTTCTGTATCATCACATTGAAAAATTATTTAAACAAATTCATTTGTTTACCTCCTTGGAATATCACCACGGAATTTTCATTATGTTTCTGCTCCATAATAGCTTCAACTGGTTGTCTTACACCAAACAAGAATTCATCTATGAATTCTTTCTGCTGCAATAAATTAGTACCTTCCTCCTCTAAAAGGCATTCTCCATCATACTTCACCTCAAGAGCTTTATTCATATTTGTGACAGTTTCACCAGACTGTCCACCATCTTATACACATCCTGAAAACACACAAAAACTATGAGATTTAAAAATACAAGGCTTCATAGCCTCATCTGCTTCCCTTGTCAGCATATCTTCAAATTGTTCTGAACTATTCCAATAGTCCATGAGATCTTTCTCATTAACCTCTTCACCCAGAATTTCACCATGTTCTAGTCCGCAAATGGAAACTTCCATTTCCAACTTAGCTTCTCTGAGTTCTTCACATCTCAATTGCACACTAGTCATCTGCTCGAACTTCCTCAGCTCTTCTGTTAACTACATATTTACTTGTTGATTCCTCTTTTCTTGTAGTCTCTTCCATTTCACTTTCTTCCTCATGGTCCAACCATGTCTTTGGTCTTTCATATTTCTCTGCAACAATTCCATCAATAACTCAAGATGGACTGTTATCTCAGCCTTATCCCTCTCATATTCTTCATCAGTCAACTGCTTCCATATGTCATTTGCCTCGACATCTTCCTTCTTCTTTCTTCTATTGTGGTATTCCTCAAAACATCTGAAGTGACTATCAACAGTCATCTCCTCCTCCTTTGCAAACTTCATCTGTTCACATATGGATTTCATTCAATCCCATTTTTAGCAAGCCTTCCTACTTGCCATCCAACAATACAATATTTCTTCCTGCGCTTGACCTCCTGGCTCTCTATCTTGGAATCATCTTCTGGGAAATTCTCTTGCTCCTCTATGCTGCAAACAAAAATTGTAGTATTTCATGTGTTATAATGACCAAACTCTTTGGGTGTCAGGCTCCACCGATCATGCACCAAATTACATTCAAACCTTTGACTTGATTTAAGACTCTTTGACTCCAGACTTGACATCAACTCTTCATCTTGGATGAAAAATGCACCCTTTTTGTACAATAACACAATGGTTTAACTTGACTCAAGCTATCCAAATTTCTTCATTTGACCTTAACATCTTATTGGACTTCCAAGCTTGACCTAATAACTACAATAGTGGATATTTTGACTCTAATTCAAGTTATACTATATACCAATGAACATCCACCCTTAATACATTATCATGATGTAAAATTTTCACTCTCTCTCATACTCCATTCTTATGATAATATCATAAGTCACTAATTATATCATCTCCCATTATCACTTTCTTTTACTCACATGATACTTAAGCCTTTAAATCGAAATGCAATCCACTTTTCCAAGATTTATTTTATGATGAAAATAAAATAAACCATTTAATTTTCACCAAAAAATTCTTTTTGAAATGAATTTTCATACCTTACGTTCCCTTCAAGGTTATTTAATAAACCTTTTCTTTGCAATTTCAACTCTCCGGATTTCATGCCTCTATGTTGTTCTTATCACTGTGAATATTCGCGTGCCTGTCACATACCCAGCACAGACTGGCCCCTCCACGGGACTTGAACACACGGATCTGGCACGATCCATGCATCTTACCTCACTGAGTAACAACTCTCAGGCATAGCCTCCACGACCTCCATGCAAGCTAGCAACAATCCCCTCTGTCACCTGCCATGTCGCTTCTCTTTCACAACGTGAATTTTTATAAATATTCTCTTTGTAAGAAGTGTTTCATAGTACCAATATCATTAGAGCACCAACCATAAATATATATCAAAGTAGAACATGTCCTTCAACATCTGTATCTTCATCAATAATTTTATTTTTTTGTTTTTGTTGAATGATTTTACATAAATCCCATTAAAATAATTAAAATAACTTTACAAAATCACTTAAAAGCTCTAACCTTGCGTTTTTAAAGAAAATACGGATCATATAAATAATCCAATGAAGATACTTTTTAATGATCTTTAACATAGTTCAACCACGCCAAAAACTTTACGCAAAGATTCTTCCTCAAGTGGGAGCAATAAACAAATTCCAAGTTGAGTTCTTCGTCAGTATATCCAGTGAGCTTCAATTCACATATTGTCCGCGTTGGTGCATGAGACCACCTTCATGATGTGCCCCAATGATAATTCTTGAGCTGCCACACTTTCAGTCATTGTTGAATTGTTTGGAAGACAATAAATAGATTATACCCTGGCCTATTTAGGACACACCAATGTTTGTATTCAATTCAAAATTTGCAAAAATTATTGACTCGCAGAATCTTTTCAACGCAGATCTCATAGCAACCTTACTCTCGAAGGTCCATACTCAGGTTCTCCACAACGATCAGTGAAACTCTCAGAAATCACCACCAATCTTCACGCATTTCCAACTTGCACACATGCCATCCTCTTTTTCATATGATTGTCCATGCTTTGGAGCAATCACTATTCACTCAACAGTGGATGAATTTTCTGCAATCGTGATGCTGTTTTACGTAGCAGATGAGAAAAGGCACAAATATTTTATGCAGTAAAAAATTGCATTATTCACAAAGCACTGAATCGTGCAAACGGATAAAGTTTATGCACTCTATAGTTTTTCATAAAGAATTTATACACCAATTATCTCTCTTTCAATGCGCAATTTGAACCACTGAAAATATAAATGCAAAATGTACAATGTGAATTCTACAGCAACACAACAAGCAGTGAGCTCCTCACAATGTCGACACCAGTTGGAAGTTATTACAGGTTCAAGCCTATGCAATTGGCTATGCTCTTCCAGTTTGTCCTCACATTATACAGAGTCTGGAAATACGTGTTCACATCAATGTTTACAATTTCAAGCAGATGCAGTTCTCAACATTCACCATCAGGTTTGCAAGATTCAATTTTCGCTCCATGCTGCACCAATCTCAACATCGGACACCCAAATTTTCCTGCACCATTTTCTTTTGCCATTCTGCGTTGTCTACCATCCCAACATTTTCCTTCACGTTAAAAACTATATGATCCGCTTGCCATTTTATAAACTACCCTTTCTGTGGTTCTGGGATCGATTTTACCAATCGGAGTTGGCTCCCATCGCACACATGTTCCTACAAATTAATGCACTCGTCTACTGCATATACATTATCGCGGAGTAAAATAAACAATAGAAACTTGTCTTACCCATGGCTCCTCCTCTGCATCTACATGCAAATCCACATTGCTGCAGGCTCACAAATGGTTCATGCAAAACGCACTCACCTCTCATCTGCGACTGCACAGATTAATTAGATATTTGCGCTCTGATACCAAATGATGCAGAATTTCTGCACAAATCAAAATATTTGTGCACAATAGAGTGTGTGTTTCCTTTAACATGAAATCCTCATCAAAATATTCATAAAAACTACTTAGATTCAATACAAAATATATAAGAGAGAGAGCCGAACACAAACAAAATACTTGCTTATAATAATAACAAGAAAATTATAGATTCAAACCCTTTTGGCCAAATATTACAATTGTTGCCTTCTTGGCCCTCACCATTCTTCACACTAGCACACTATCCTTCTTTATATTTTTTCCTCTGTCCTATTCCATTCTCTATGCCTATCTATATTCCATCCTCATACAAAGATCATATTTATACATAATTGTAGATTAATTTGAATCCATGATTTCCTCCACAAATAACTCAACCAAATTGTAAAATAGATTTATCCCTCCTTTGACTCAACTAAGTTCCATTTAAGGAGTTCGTAATCCCTAAAATATCTATACAACCCAACTCCACTCATATTCTCAATTTATTAAGAGAATATTTACAATAAACCTCACACTCAAATTTTCCTCTCAATTTATTTAAAATGTGTATAGTTTATAAAATAATTAAAAAAAACATCACCCCCTAAATCACCCAAATACAAAATGGCAATTAAGCAGGATGACCCTGCATCAAGAACACTCCCTGAGTTGGGAGATGATTTAGAATATGGAGAATTGAGTTTGTAAAGGGTCGGTAACTTCACCTTCTCGAAAGGTCGAAAATATATTTTTTAGAGTGCTACAAATTATTTCACAACGCCTACAACCAAAAATTTCTACACTACATTTTGGCGTCCAATTTTCCTTTTCACCTTCTCATTGCCATCATATAATGACCCTAAAGTTATGAAATGGAATAGAGGAAAGGATCCTAGATTGATCAAAGAAAATCAAATGGTTAGAATTCAAAGAGTGTTCAACGATGGCATATTTTGAAAGGCATAGATAGATAGTATCGAAAATATGCTCTTTAAGGTTTGCTTTCAAGGGGAAACTGATCTAGCCAATGTATGAATTACCACATCAAAAAATAATATGGTAGAATCATGAACTTAGCATGGGGTTGGACTTACCTTTAGCTAACTGCAACATTTTCTTCAAAAATTTGTGGGGTTTAAAGATGGTCTTAATATTTTTTTAACAGGATTTTTGCAATGAGGTCGTTTTTCCCTTTTATGTAAGGGAGAGGGACTTGGCTTTGAGGAGAAGAGTAAAGGGGCAAATGAA
Organism: Pinus albicaulis; assembly: GCA_034641835.2. Taxonomy (NCBI): domain Eukaryota; kingdom Viridiplantae; phylum Streptophyta; class Pinopsida; order Pinales; family Pinaceae; genus Pinus; species Pinus albicaulis. Next base: position 185,197,205 of record CM076569.1, on the reverse strand, counting down.
TTTGGGAATGGAGGTATTGTTGAAAGATTTTGAGATCTGTGTAAAGGTATAGCCATTTTCATTGAAAGCTTTGAAAAGGAGGTCTTTTAAGAGGGAAGAAGTTGGAGAGCGTATTTTTTAAGGGCTCGGGAGATAAGAGTTTTAAGAACACCATATTTTTTGGAAGGGTGTTAGTGAGAATGAGAATGAAGATAACGATTAGTGTGGGTCTTCTTCCTAAATACTTGATGGGTTAAAGAGCCATCACGAAGACGACTAATAAGAACATCCAGAAAAGGTAGATATTTATTAAATTCAATTTCCATGGTGAATTGAATATGAGGGGAAATGTTATTAATATGGGAGGGGAGGGCATAAAGGGAAGGGCTACCATGCTACCAAAATGCAATTTCATTATTTAATATTATCCTAAACTACTACTTTCAATATTTTATTATTTTCCTTAACAACTAATTTCAATATTTTAATATTTTTCCTTAACATCTAGTGGGTTATAACCCTTTATTAAAAGCTCCATAACACTCATTTGGGATCATAAAAAATTCTCTACACTCCCTTAATCCTGTTACAAGTTTTTTTAAATGTATATATGTTAAACTTATATACTAATTATTTTTTTATAATTAATAATAATAATAATAATAATAATATCTTAAAATAGAATATATTCAATTTTAAAATATTTTAACAAAAATGTATCATAAAATTTTAAATAAATACCTATAAACATTTGCCAATAATTAATTTATATAAATGCATTAATTTATATTATAAAAAATATTCACTACAATAATTGAATTAACTTCAAAACCCTTTTTATCTCTAATTAATAAATAATTAACCTCACATAATAAAACAACCTATAAATAATCTAATTGCTCGACTCACCGTGCTATTTTTTACAATTTATATAGTCAACCCCTATATTGCTCCACTAGCCACAATGTCATTTATTAATTTATATAACTAAACTTACATAAAGTATATTTCGATATTTACTCGACATGTCTTGGAATATTCTCCACGTATTGGAGATTACGTCATTTTAATATAATAGTTCAAGTGAAAGTGAAAAAATATATTAAATATATTTTTTTGGTGTGAAGTAAAGAAATTTTTGCATTGATTTTTTTGAATTTAGTGAGCTAAAGCCTTTTTATTTTCCTTTTCATCCAACACACTTCTTCTTATAATCATTTTTGGATGAGGTTTTATCTCTGGTGTTCTCCGTGATCTCTTTTTGCACTAATTCGGACCATAAAACACTTCCACTGTGGTAGTTTCTCCCTCTCATTTACCGAATCCATTGTGGTACTATCTCCCTTTCATTTACTGAATCTTGGTAGTTGTGTTAGTTCTTGGGAATGTGTAGAAGTGTTAGGTTGATGAGATCATCATCAAAAAATGTAACACCAACACTTCCAAGTTCATCCCTACATTGGGTGAATTTTCTCAAGTATTGTGGTATTATGTCGCCCATTTCCATCTTGATTTTCCGACGCTTATCCTTCAGTTCCAACTTCCTATTTCACTGTTGCTCTGAAACAATTATGTTAAGGCCTTCCACATTGCATATGGAGTCCCATTCCTGTGGAGGTTTTATACAATATGATCTCTAACTCCTTCCAATAAGGTCCTTCTAGCCTTCGCTACATTCTTCTTCCATTCTTCCAGATTATGCGCATCTGTAATTGTTGGTTTCAGAACATTTCTATCAATGTATTCGTTCAATACTTTATCTTCCATGAATGATTCCATCTGGTCTTTCCAATCAATGTACTTTGAGCTACCGTCAAGGGAACACTCGAGCCTCTGACCATAGAACGCCATCTGGATCCAACTGCTAGCTCTCGAGAATACATGTGCAAAATGGGTTCCTCCTGCAAAGACAAACTCATATTTTTCTCTTATATTGTGATTTCAACTTTGATACCATGTAGAGATTCCTTGTAAATTCAAAATGCTAACTTTAATTTACTAAAACAATAGACTTGAATCTACTCTACCAATTGTGGAAATAATTAACGATCGTGAAATCACGAAGCATACAAGAGAAATAATTTGATCAACAAATTACACAATGATTTCTTGGTGAAAGGCACAACTATATGTATGTTACATTAGTCATAAAATATGAGAAGATTTCAATATTTTTATCAATCCTGAGAAATCTCTACACTATCTCTAAATGTATCACTACTTCCTAGACAAGCCTAGGCCAATACTTAACAAAATTTTGGCTTTGTGTTGTTTCCATGAGAATTATCCCCTATGAATTAGGAAAAATCCTCATCCACAAATACAGAATACATAATAGGCCTTATTCTGACTACATTGAAAACCTTTACAATTCCGATAATTATACAACTGAAAGTAAGTTGCCCTTGAACTTTAATTTCAACTCAGTAACTTGTAGATCACACATGCATGGGTTATTTATGACTAAATTATTAGTTAACTAGTTGAACACCGAAACTTCTCTCCATTTCTATACCTCCTATTAGTTCCTCCAATAATTGGAACTAGTTTAACTAACTTTAACTCAGTTAAACTGAATTAATTAATTACAACTCAAAATAAACTCAACCAGGGCTCTATAAAGTAGGAGCCACTCTACATGACTAAATTTAGACCCTCAGCTCGAATTAACTGAACCAACTAAGTCAAACTAAATTAGTTAACTCGTAAAAGTTGTCATGTGACGTGGAATTACAATTTTCTTTTAATTTAATTCCAGGGAAAATTAAATTAGAATCTTTCCAGGTGTCATTTTCACCATAGCTACAAGTACAAACAAAGAGCATACTTAAGGAGAAGAGAGGTACAATTTAAGGTAAGGGACATGGTCTTAGCCCACCCAAGAAAGGAGAGATTTCCAAGAGGAGAATATTAAAAACTAAAAATGAAGAAAATAGAACGTTGCAAAATTCTCTGAATTTTTTTTTCAAATGCTTATGAACTGGAGTTACCTATGGGCATAGGCATCTTACCTACTTTCAAATTGGTTGATTTGTATCCCTATCGACTCGGTGGTTAAAGTGTATCTACAACAAATGGGAGTAGTGGAGAATTTAGTGAATAGATATGGATGAAGCAGATTCCAATGACAGAGGGTCTAGAGGCTGAGAGAATCTTGGACACTTGAGTTTCAAAGCACACCATGGGAAAAGGGTATCTGGAGTTTTTGGTGAAGTGGAAGGACTGTAAGATGGAAGTTTCTACATGGATGAATGTTGAATCTCTATAGAAGGCAAGTTTCTATACGGAGGACCTTATGAGGAGGAGCTTATGAATTTTCCTTCCTGGGGAGTTTGATGTAGTTGCATTAAACCGATCTCAAGATGAAGAAATGGAGCACAACTTAGCAATGTAGTGGACTAGCCACATGTTAATTTTAGCAAATTGAATTTTTTATTTTGTCAAAATTCTAAATATTTAATGTAAATATAGTGTTGGGATTCCTGTGTTTTGGCTAGATTGGCAAGACCAAAAGACTAGACAACATCAAAACCACTTTGGGGTCCTAGGATCTAGCCCTCCTAGACCCAGAGAGGGATCTCTATATAAATGAAAAAGAATGATATATCTTTGAAAGCTCAAAATGAGGTATTAGGCTAGGTATGAAGCACAAGGGGTTTTTAAATGATTTGGTTGTTGGGTTGGAGATCATTAACTGAGAAGGTTATGGAATGAAAGGAACAAAGCAGCAGGATGTTTCGGCAAAAGAAGATAGGTCAAGAAAGTGTCAATCCATTGGGCTATGGAGTCATGAAAGGGGATTACTTGCATAAAAACTAACCAAGGCTTTCCATAGGGCAAGTCATCTATACTAAAGGATCATTCAGATAGATGGTGGAATGGAACATTAAGGAGTGAAGGTGAAAGAAAGAAAGAAACCCAATTGCAGTCTGGAGACCAGGTCAGATATCATTTAAATCCAGACCTGCTTTGACACACCTCAAAGGAAACTCTCAGTGAAGACACAAAGGGTAGCTTAAGATCAGGTCAGAGGTCATCTAATTCCAGGCCTATTTTCAGTATACTCTCAAAGGAAAAATAGTTAAGACTTAACACAGAGCAAGGCCTAAGATCAGAGAAGGACTTTTAACCTTCAATGCTTTTGACACTAGCTCAAAGAGATCTTAGAAAGGCCAATCTGTTGGAAAAGGACCCCAGTGGACAGGGCTAACTCTAAATCCCCAGTATCCCAATTCTTCAAGCTTAAACCCAGCAAGAAAATCTAAGCAACAAACTCGAAATTCACACATCAGTAAGCATGGGTGTGCCAACATCTTTGACTGGTTAAATTATGTGAATTTGCTCTTAGATACACAATCAGCAGAAAACATCAAAGATAAGAAGAGTAGGAAAGCATTAGGGTACCATGTAGGGGTATATCCTAAGCCAGATTACTGATTCTTATCAGAGAATAGTGGACAATATGATTAAACATGAAATAAGTAAGGAAACATCACCCGTAATATAGACCAAGATCCTGTGAAATTTGCTTGTTCAATTGATGTGAAAAACCAGTCACATACTCTGAGCTCAATGACTTATTACAGTCCAAACTTCTCCTCCCAGCCTACTAAATTACAAACTACTCAGCTACTTCCCCCCAATAATTGTTCTAACAGTTGCATGAATCCCTACAACTAACAACGACCTTTACAATGTATTCTTCAGGGGTTCTTATAGGAGAATGAGTAACTGTGGTAGTAGATGTACATTTAATTGATTCATTAAGACAGAGTGGAGGAAGTATTCGTGCCCACTATGCTTAATGGCTCTGTGTTGACGAATTGGTACTCTTTAGGTTGTTCAAGAAGTCCTGTCAGGTTAACATTAACCTCAGATGTGTACTTTGAAATCCTCTCTGACTGTAAGTACTCTGTATTGCCTTCTGAAAGAAGTAAGGTGACTGAAGGTCTTCTAGTCTTCCATGCTTCCATTACTGATATCCTGACAGTTCAGAAACTTCTGTCAGTGTAATAACCTTTAAGGGCTAGAGGAGGCATGGAGAATGTTGTAGGAAGATGTCCTTCCTAGAGAAAACACGTTTTGCTGATGCTCTAACACTGATATGACTTATTTGTGTGCATTAGGCCGTATTAGGCCTCTTAATCATCTTCATGATATTCAAACTACGTCTTTATCCTTTGAACAAGGGATTATAATCATTAATCTTCAATAATAGGCATTAATCCTTTGATCCGTCTCTGTTGATACACTTTGTCGCTGCTGTAATAGTCATCTCTGCACTCTCAGTCATAGTGACTGTGACTGTGGAAACAGAACGAATTCATCGCTTTGTAAACCCTACACAATGAAATAAACTCGTTATAAAATCTAGGGGAGTGGCGGAAAATTGCTGTGGAGGCCTGTGAGATGGTGGCGGAAATGGTGGACGTGGTGAAAATGGGAAAAAAAGCATCAGAATGGTGAAGAAACAGGGCTTATGAAAGTTTGGTGCGAGGAGGACTCTGGGCCGTCGGATTAGATTAGCCAAGGGTGATCAACAGTCGAGATCCACCGGGGAAAACATTTTAGAAGGTTAAGCGGAAGAAATAAGATTTAATGTTAAAACCCAAAGTTTAACGTTTGGGTGAATTACAAAGAAAAACAATGAAAATGAATGAAAGTCGAGTGCCTATGGTGGTGGGACCGGAAGGGCAGAGGGCGATTAAATGTGAACCGTTGGATTTCAGGAGGAGATCAACGGTGGGGATTAAAGGATGGGCTCTTTGGAAGGTCCGATGGATGATAATGGATGGGGGCGCGATACAGCATGGACCGTCAGATTAGCTCATCGGATGGTCGAGATTAATGATGGAGGTTGTGGGAGCAAAGGGGAGGAAGTTGGTTTCAGTGGCAAAACTATCGGTGTCGCACGACTATAGAATGGTTTTGAAATTTTGCCCAAAAAAACGTGATATATGTCGCTGCATGACACGCGTCCTCTACAAAACCGCTTTCATCGCGTGATTTAGAAACTTTAAAACCCGAACGAAGAAAAAAAGTGATATGCATGTTGACCGTTGGATATGGAGCGAAGAGATCTGACAGTGGAGGAGGCAACACGATATGGAAAGATGCGCTGGCGGTTAGGTGGGGGAATAGTCAAAGGCGGGTTAGATCCCAGCCGTCGAATCTATAGAATGGACGGTCAGGATTGAAGGAGGGAGCGGGGAGGCAAAGGGTCAAGTGGATGGGCGGGATGAGCGAGAGCCGTTGGATCACTCGGGATGGACGGCTGAGATCCAATCGCAATCAAAGAAGGCAGGGGCCAAAACTCTGATGGTTGATGTTGTGATTGCTCGTGGGCTGTCGGATCAAGGTGAGATCGACGGTCGGGATTGGATTGGGGATCGCCAATCGGGGAACACACGGTGGCCCTTAGGAATTGGTGTGATTGGCAGTGATGTGATTACGCGCCAGCCGTCAGATCTAGCGGGAAGATCAACGACTCATATATGATCAGAGGGGTAAATGGAGAGGCGCGATGGAAGAGTGCAGTGTAAGCGTTGGTTGTTAGATCTATATAGATCCACAGCTAATATTGCATCCACGGGTTTACAGAACAGAAGACCTCGCATCGGAAAATTCTTAAGTAACAAAGGAAAAGTGCTCGCCCCAAATTCTCGATTGCGATTGGCACCCGCGGGCTTAGCGCCTGTTTCTGGCGCCCAGTTCTATGTGGTGAAAGGGGCTAGGGGTTGGCCGAAAGGGGCTTAAACTTATAATGTAAAAAAGGATTTTTTAAGCCAAAATGATTGTTTTTCAAGGGATTTTTTGGCTTTCGGTAGAGGGAAAAAGGGTGTTTTAAACTAGATAAAGGGAGATATAAGGTTTAAACGAGGTTTTGGGGAGATTTAGAGGGTTAATGAAGGGAATTTGAAAGGGGAAGAAGGTGATGAAGACAGAGGCTTATGAGGATTCATATAGGGCATATGGAGGCCCTTTTGAGCATTTTCTCTCATAAACAATGAGGCTTTTCAATGGAAACAACAGTGAAGATTGTTCGGAGGACCAAAGACACAAGGAGGCTTCAAGAATGATATGTTTTCAGAGGAAATGTATTTCTTGAAGGCTCAAAAACATTTTAGCCACCTGTTTGCTTGTCAAAAAATTCATAGGTGGCTAACATATAGGATTGGAGTAAGTCGCAGAGTTAGATTTTAGGAGTTATTTTCCATCTCACCTAATTGTCTCTTCGACTTCCCTCATTTGGGAGGGAAGGGAAAATAAACCATCTAATGAAGTTAGTAAATAAAAGAGGCATTGAATTGGAGGAGGAGTAGCTCTTCTCCTGCCTCCAAGTATGTAAGTTTGAAGTGAATGATAAGGAAGTTTTGCATATATGTGTATTCGTAAACTCTATGTTTTTCTTCTCTCGTTTCCAATCTAATTGTGTGTGCATTTAATTAAGTTTCAAAATAATTTGTTGTGACCATTTGTGAAATGTCTTATGTTGTCAAACTCAACTTGGAGTTGTGATTAATTGTACATATTCCACTTACAGTGGCCCTTCAAACTATTTCATAGTGCCTCTCTGTTTTTTACAAGAAATGGCACACCCTTTTTTTGGAATGAAGACCATTTTTTGAGTGAGAGTGTAATCACTGACAAGGAGAGGCAGAAGGAGAACGTCCCTGAGTTGGGAGATGAGTTAGACTATGGAGAATCGATTTTGCAGAGGGTGAGTCGCTTCACCTACCCGAAAGGTCGAAAATAGGGTTTTTATAACGCTACGAAATCATTTTGTAGCTCCTACGAGTTTTTAAATAACACTACAAAATCATTTCATAATGACTGCAACTATAATTTTTTGCACTACACTTTGGCATGCAATTTTCTGTTTGGCCTTTTCATTGACATCATCTAATGACCCGAAAGTTATGAAATGGAATAGAGGAAACGATCCTAGATTGATCGAAGAAGATCAAAAGCTTAGAATTCAAGGAGTGTTCACGATGACATATTTTGAAAGGCATAGATGGTTAGTATCGACAATATGCTCTTTAAGGCGTGCTTTGAAGGGGCGACTGATCTAGCCAATGTATAACTTACCACATGAACATGGAAACTAGTAGAATCATGAACCTAGCATGGGATTGGATTTATCTTTAGCTAACTGGAACATTTGCTTCAAAATTTTGTGGGGTTTAAAGATGGTATTAATATTTTTTTAATAGGATTTTTGTAATGACGTCGAATTTCCCTTGTATGTAAGGAAGAGGGACTTGGATTTGAGGAGAAGAGGAAATGGGACGAATGGATTTGAGATTGGAGGTATTGTTGAAAGCTTTTGAGATCTGTGAAAAGGTATAGCCATTTTCTTTGAAAGCTTTGAAATTGAGGGCATTTCAGAGCGAAGAAATTGGAGAGCATATATTTTAAGGCCTCGGGAGATAAGAGTATTAAGAACACGGAATTTTTTGGAGGAGTGGTAGTGAGAATGAGAATGAAGATCACAGTCAATGTGGGTCTTGTTCCTAAAGACTTGATGGGTTGGAGAGCCATCAGGAAGTCGACTAATAAGAACATCTAGAAAATGCATATATTTATTAAATTCAATTTCCATAGTGAATTGAATATCAGGGAAAATTCTATTAAGATGGGCGAGGAAGGCATAAAGGACAAACCTACCATGCTACCTAAAGGAAACTTTCATTATTTAATATTTTCCTAAACTACTACTTTCAATATTTTATTATTTTCCTTAACAAGTAATCTCAATATTTTAATATTTTTCCTTAACATCTAGTGGGTTATCACCCTTTATTAAAGGCTCCATAATGCTCATTTGCGATCATAAATTTTTTTTTGGTCCATGATGATGGGAGGAGAGTCCACCCGAATATTTAGACAAGACAAAAATCCTCCACATAATTTGATCTCAAAGATTGTCTCAATATAAACAACTATGGAACTCTACACTCCCTCAATCTTGTTACATGTTGTTTTAAATGTATATATGTTAAACTTATGCATTCATTAAAATTTATAATTAATAATAATAATTTACAATAAAGTATAACTCAATTATTATTTTTTAAAAAAGTTAACAAAATGTATGATAAAATTTTAAATAAAAACCTATAAACAGTTACCAATAATTAATTTATATAACTACCCTAATTTATATTATTAAAAAAATTAATTGCCCAATTAAATTAATTATCTTTTATTAATAAAGAAATAACCTCAAATAATAAAACTAACATAAACCTTTATATAACCTAAATGCTAGACTCACCGTGCTATTTTTTATGAATTTAGATAGTCAACCCCATATAACCTCCCCTAGATTGCCCCACAGTTGACAAGGTCATTTATTAATTTGTATAACTTACATAAAGTATATTTCGCTATTTACTCGACATGTCTTGGATTCTTCCCCACGTATTGGAGATTACGCCATTGTAATATAGCAAGTTCAAGTGAAAGTGAAATTCTACTTAGGAGGCCACGCAATTTCTATTATATTAAATATATTTTTCGCGAGAAGTAAAGAAATTTCTAGGAAGATTTGCATTGATTTTTTTGAATTTAGTATTCATTTTTTTTTAATTTAGTGAGTTAACAAGTTGGTTTTTTTAATATTATATTCTAATAATTTGTCAATATTTAAGTAGATATATAGAATAAATTGTCTTTTTCGCTCAAATGGAAAAGAAAACTCTTGTATCTCAAAGTGGGCATCTCTACTTGATTGGTGTTCAGTTTTTTTTTAAAGAAAATGACAATGGTTGAATTGGATTAATATTAGTATTAAAGATTTAATATGAGTTTAGAGATTAAATTTTTTATAAATAAATATTTCTAGATTATAAAATATAATATATTATTTTTCATTATTTAAATTATATTTTTGAATAATAAATAAAACAAAATTTTTAATTTTTAATTTTATTTTAAAAATTCACTCACGAGAGCCCTTTTCCTTGGTTTCCTTACAAAGATGTAAAATAAGCCTTTAAGCTCAATCAAAATTGACCTGCCATAATGGAAGGGCCAAAGGGAATCTGCTGGCGCTTTTTCTCTACTCGGCTCATATGTTTCTGGTTTTTCTTCAGTTGCGGGCTCGTTTCTGGAATTCCCAATTCGGCCACCGATCGGCTTTCCCTAAGTTCTTCACTGACTCTTCAACAGAAGAGAACTTGCTTGGTTTCCCCCAATAAAACATTTTCCGCTGGATTTTATCAAGTGGGTCAGAATGCTTATGCCTTTGCCATATGGTATACTCACACACGCGACGGAACAGTGGCCTGGATGGCCAACACAGAGCAACCTGTCAACGGAAGAGATTCCAGTCTTTCTCTGGAGAATGATGGAAACCTCGTTCTCAGGGATGCAGATGGTAGCGCTGTATGGAGTACCAACACCGGGAACATGAATGTAGAAGATGCGGTTCTTCTAGAAACGGGAAATCTGGCGTTACGCAACTCTTCAGCGAATCATGATTTTGTGTGGGAAAGCTTCCAGTCCCCAACCGATACTCTTCTTCCATCTCAAACCCTTCATAATAATGCGGAGTTAATATCCAGATTTGGGAATTCCACGTTTAAGCCAGGATACTATCATCTCTCTTTCGATAGTGTAAACGTTCTTCGACTAAGTTACCAGGGATCAGGCATATACAGCAACTACTGGCCTGATCCTACCAGAAGCTCATACAATAGCAGCCGCCAAGTGGTGATGGACGACTTCGGTAGTTTGGTCTCAAGCGACGCGTTCACCATTAACGCGTCAGATTATGGAGAAGGCCCCAAGAGAAGATTAACTTTGGACGTTGATGGCAACCTCAGACTATACAGCTTGGTGGAAAGGACAGGTCTATGGAATATTATATGGATTGCTATTCCTAATCAATGTTCTGTTCATGGCTTCTGTGGAATCTACGGTCTCTGCATATACACTCCGAATCCGAGCTGTACCTGCCCCCCTGGTTTTCACAGGATAGATTCCACCGACTGGTTCCAAGGTTGCCAGCGCAATAAACCACTGAGTGCGTCCAGTACTGCAAAGCTTATTTATCTTCCACATACAGATTATTATGGCTCCGATCTAAGCTCCTATCGAGCAAGCATCACATTTAAAGATTGTAAAGATTCGTGCATGAATGACAGCACATGTGAAGCATTTGCTTACAGAATGGATGGCTCAGGAATTTGTTATCCTAAGGGTTTACTTGTCAATGGATATCGATCTCCTGCTCAGCAAAACCACATGTATATCAAAGTTTCCAGCGACGATTCTTCTGTTGCTAATTCTACTAGTGTGTTGCTTCAGTCTCTGCCATTAAACTGTTCGGCTTTGAAACCCAGTGTGTCTGGGACGGGCCAATACAAGAAGCACAAGACTGCAAGAAGCGTTGTCAAATATACGCTAGGATTTGCGATTGCGTTTGGTGTCGCAGAGCTGGTTTGCGCAATATTTGGATGGCGGTATATGTTTACATCATTTAGATCTCCTGGCTTGGATAGTCTAGGACGTTACTCAGTGATTCCTGGGGGATTCAAGAAGTTCAGCTTTTCAGAGTTGAAGAAGGCGACTGATAACTTCAAAATAAAACTGGGGGAAGGAGGGTTTGGGACGGTGTACAAAGGCGTGCTTCCCGATGGTGACGTGATAGCGGTGAAGCGACTAGAAGGGCTATCCCAAGGTCATGATCAGTTCTGGGCAGAAGTGAGTATGATTGGGAGAGTCCATCACATGAATCTTGTTCGTATGTTTGGCTTCTGTGCGGAAAGAAAACACAGGTTGCTCGTTTATGAGTATGTTGAAAATGGGTCTCTGGACAAGTATCTGTTCACAGAAAACAATTATGATAGAGTTTTGGGGTGGAAAGAAAGATTTGGGATTGCAGTAGGCACGGGCAAGGGTTTAGCCTACCTCCACGAAGAATGTTTGGAATGGATTCTGCACTGTGACATCAAACCCCAAAACATACTTCTGGACAAGAAATTCTGTCCCAAGGTTTCTGACTTTGGGTTAGCAAAGCTGGTAGACAGAGATCGAGCATTCTCCTTCTCCACAATTAGAGGCACGCGGGGCTACTTAGCACCAGAGTGGGCGATGAATCTGCCAATCACGGCCAAGGTGGATGTTTATAGCTTCGGGATTGTTTTGTTAGAGATGCTTACTGGACGAAGCTCGTTGTCGGACTGTGGACATTTGGTGCAGTGGGTGTCTGCAATGATGAGGGAAGGCAGAGGGATTGAGGAAGTAGTGGATCCCAAATTGCATGGAAATTTTGATTCGGAGGAGGTGGAGAGAGTCCTGAAAACGGCACTACTGTGCGTGGAGCAAGAAAAGGATGTGAGACCTTCCATGAGTCTGGCCGTCGAGATGCTTTCTAGTCAACCGGACTTCTTTACCCGAACATCATCTTCGTCGTCTGCTGCAGTATAGAGTTAACGGACTTCTTTTCGTTGGAGTACCACTCTGGGTTACAAAATAAATCTAGTTTCAGATTTCTTTTCTTAATGCTGACGCTATACTAATCAGTTTTCGACCAGATTACTGTTTTTATCTCTGCAAGAATTCAGAACATGCTCTTATCGTCCTAAAATAATAATGTGTCGTTGGAATGGTCATTAATTGCAAGGGTGAATTGTTCAATGTGTTTTTGCATTGCGCTCATACTGCTCAACTTTATGTTTTATTATATTGGTTTGACAGGTTCCCATGTAGCAATGTATAAAAAGAGTCAAAGCCTGTGAGTAGATAATAAGATAGGTTCTTGCTCATGTATAGAGTTTTCATCTCGTGAGAAAAACGTAGTATTTACTGTGTAAAATAGAGTCCCGGTAGAATTCTGTACATCTTATCTAATGTTTGGTCGGAGAAGTAGCAGCATCCATTTTCTTGGGTAAATGCATTTGCACTAATGAATTTTATTTTTTAATTGGGATATGCCTAATACAGCAGGGTATAAGAAAAAGTTTAAGCTTATGTTCATTACTATATGGAAGTTTGAAGCACAAGTTTGGTAATTTTATAGATAATAAATTTACAGATTTATCAATGGTAGATTTTTTAGTTTAATGGTAAGAAGTATAACTAGTAATTGCATTAGATGTTGCAAAGGAAAGGCTTTAAGGCAATAACATATAACATTAATTAATGTATTTTTGAGAAATGTTGAAAGACACAAAAAATATCAACAAAAGGCAAGGACCATGTTACAATGAAATCTTAAAGAAATACTACTTCCTTGAGCCTTAAAAATCATGAGGCATTTGTTGAATTTAAAGATGCATGACGATTATATGTTGTTCTATGTTATTTTTTCTTTAGGTACTCCCAATCTGATCAAGAATCTTAAGATTGTACTATGATGAACCTAGCTTTTGTACAAATCCTACTTCCATATTGATGAGGGTTTTATGTGGATGTAGTTAACCATTTTATGTTGATTTTATTTCATACTCACATGGTATGTTTTTTTCTTTGTGGGTTCTTGACCTATTAAAGATTGTTTAATCTACTAAGTTTTAATTGTATTTCTGAGTGTCTAAATGTTTCTATATGTAACAATAGTGACTTTGATCATTTCAAGAGCAGCAAAACAAGTCTATTGAGAAAACAACTACAACACTAACTGAGTTTTGGTAGTAACTGTGGAATTGGTGAACATGTCTTGCTCTATGGTATTGGCTATTGGGCATAACTTTCTTGATCTTTTATAGAAAACTGTAAATTTGCATTTAGCTTATACCACATTAACCATGAAATTGCCAACATTCAGGGCACACTTGCCATGACATTTCTTGATAAAATTACAGGAGAGTATCAAACTTTTCTTATCAAATCTAAATGCTCCTATATGCAACAACTACATTATGCCTTATAGTTTAAATTTGTGCAATGAGGAGGAGTTTCAAAGTGCAAGCTAGAATAGGAAATGGGGATGTTGTGATTGAGCGATGTATGAAGAATTTTGTTTGGGACTTAAGATTCATGTTGTGACACCCTTATTTATGCATCACACATGCTTTGATAATAAGTTGCATGATTCTCTAAGGTGATTTAGAATAGAAAAATGGAAGAAAAATATAAGCTCCCTATTCGAGATATTAATATTAATTAAAGAGACATGTTCTAGAAAAGTATTGTGTTGGTGCAATTTCTTGATAGCTAAAATTATCTTTATCTTTGACCTTGTATTGCCTATACAATGTTCATAAGGCTCAGAGTTGGGCTACATTGGTTCTATTATTGTAGTTGAAGCTCATGAGCATAGCTTAAGCACAAACCCATTGTTTGTATTTCTTAATATATGCTTGTTAAAGAGACCATAGTTGAGGCTTATCTTTGGGCTTGCAATATTTATTATGTGATGGACATAAATTTCCCTACAGATATTAAATGCATTGCAAGTGATGATAGACTCTTCACGAAACTCACTCATGGATATGGATAGGATGGTAATGAACCTCTAGTCCAAATTTTTGAATCAAATCCACTACTGTGAGATTCACCTATGATCCTAAGTGGAATAAAGCATCACTTTTTTTCTTTTTGACCTATATCTTTATATGAAAGAGTTTGATCATGTTCTTATCTTCTTATTGCTAAAGGCTACTCAAATTCACCCACTTCTACATTGATGTGCAAAAAATAATATGATCCATGTCTAAGCTTATTTCCACCTAATTGGTTAAATATGTAGCTATGTAATTTTTAATTTTCACATCTTTCTAATGGTTCTTTAGGATGACTTTTCGATGCAATTCCCAACACCTATTTTGTGCAGAAATCAATGTTGCAGTGGTTTCTAGGATATTTTCACTAGTGTGATGTGGTTGTAGCCTTCCTGTCACTTCCCCCTTCCCACTTCTTATTTCCCTCCTTTGAAGCTTCTTAATGGATTGTTTTCTTTGAACTAGTTACTCTCTTTCTTCTCATCTTTGTTTTATAGGGATTGTCCCTCTACGCAAGCCTCATACATAGTTATGGGTTTTGAACAACATTACCTTCTTTCGTAGATGGCTATGCTAACCTCCCAGATACTAGAAGAGTACAGTTGGGTTCTTGGGAAAGATACCCAACATTATTTCCATCTTCCTTAATTTTGTGATGTAGTCTTGTATAGTCTATCCATGTATCTATCTAAAGTAATGCCAGCAGATCCACTAGTCCTGTACATACAGGACATGGTAGAATTGGAAATTTATGATAGTTTTAAAATCCTTCCACTTAGTTAGTGGAGGATCTCCCTATAAGCGTGAACGAGGACGTTTCCTTCATGCTTTATCAAGCAATTCTTGGATAATTTATTTCATATATGCTTATGTCGTTGGGA